>CM035594.1:34285078-34460078 GCA_020423425.1 Chrysopa pallens
TTGCGATTCTCTATATTAATATCGTTCGGCCTCTATTTCCGCCACCTTTTTCTAATACTTATGTTGAGTATCTTATCCTGAAAGATTAGACTAAATTTTGAATCTGTTCATCAAATTATTTTGTATAGCTCTGTACAAATAAACGTTATCACAATATGTATATATAAGATTGAAGATTGTAAATAAAATATGCATCATTTAGCGAAAGTGTGGGTTGAAAGATATTCTACCATTTATTGGTAAAAAGTGAATTTATAAAAAAATACTAAAAATAAATACAAAATAAAATAAATACACGCAATTAAATTTTATTATACGTATATGAGAACAGACAGATTTATATTCATTGAACTTTTAATTTTTCTACTTACTTTGTTTCAAGTTTTACATTAAATGTATGTATTTTTTTAATGTTTATAAGCATGTTTATTTATGTAAATTTTGACAAGATTAAGGAGGAGGCCATTTTGTCCAAGTTAGAGTAGAATCAGTATTTTAATACGCAAATATCGAGCAACGAATTCTGTCCTCCTAATTCTACTCTAACAAGGAGAAAAGGGCATTCTCCTGGGCGTAAATTAAAAGATATTACTTAGGAGTGTGCTTACTACAGAGGTAAGAATGCCCCTTAAGATCGAAAAACAATCAAAACAGTCATTTTTTTAAATACTCATAAAAAGTTCTAATTTAATGGTGTAAGACATATATATAGCATGAACTTTTGTCTCTTTCTTTCTCATAGAATTTCGGCTTTAGGAAAACGAAGGATTAATCTAAAATATTACAAAAGTCTTCAAATACTTTTGAACTCTTCTGCTAACTTCGACAAAATTTAGTTTACCCACACACAATTAGTGATTATACTTCACATAATAAATATAATATGTTGAAGTATGTTCAGTATTTATACAATCACCTTAATTAGTCCATTTAATACTGTCCGTCCTTTCCTACATCATCAAGATATTTGAAAAACAAATAGTGATATCGAGCAGAAATTTTGGTGTCGTAATAAATGAGTTAATGTTCGTGAATTAGCACAGTGGGTTCATTGTATTCAGTGGATCTATAACCCAACTTTTAAAACATAACATATTGTAAAACTGTTAAGATTCGTCGCAATTTAGCTATTAAACACATATATTTGCAATAAATGTTATTATTGTATATGTATTAATAATTCATAGACTGCATATTTAGAATATTTTATAAATGTTAAGATCAAAAAACTAAAATTGCGTATGAACTTCGTGGAGGAAAAGACATATAAAGCATGCAAACATAAATTAATATTTAAAAATTTCGTGTATTAACTGTTTTTCGATCATAGTTAAACATTTTTGCATTAGGAAATGAACGTCCTTAGAAATCCGAAATCTTGTATTTTTGTTATCCTCTGCCTATTCCTTACTCAAAGATTGACCTTGGAAACCATTGACATCAGCAAAATGTTGATTGTTCTTTTAAGATTCAGTTTTGGTTTTTTTTTTTAATCGATTATTTTTGTAACTAATTAATACCTATTCAATTATAAAAATTGAAAGCTCACCAATATGTGAACATAGAATATTCAATACAATTATCATTTTCTAATACTTTTACAAACAAAACACTTGAAAACTCATACGATAAATTTCTGCACGTAAACCAGACACATATTTTTCTAAAAATAATAATTAAAAATAGTAAATAAAATTTTAATGATTATAATTGTATTGATTGACATTCTGCATTTATTACAATACGGATATAGTTCGTAAAAAAAAAATTAGTATTTTAAATATTTATATTAAATATTTATTAAAAATAGATCATATTTTTGTGAGCCGCAATGACCGCAATGTTTATTTTTTTGAAAACAGATTTTGAAGCGATTGAATTTTGGAAAGAGAGTTTGTTTAAAAGAAACTTTTATGAGAAACTCTATGGTAATATATTTTATATATATTTTTGTAAATTTCCACGCACAAGTAACTTAGAAAATAACTATCCAGACGTTATAAAATTTGGTATTGACAATCATGAAATATTTTTCGAGGTATTTATTTAGATACTTGTGCGCAAAAATTGAAAATATACAATTATGGTGGTCTCATTTTCTTTGTTAATACCCAGGACTGCCCAGTCAAATTTGTAAGTCATTCTTGTTTTTATTTTAGTAAAACATTGTTAATATTACGGTTAAATGATTACGGTGGTCATAACATTTTTGACTGCCTTGCTTACTAAATTTTTTTTTTTTTAAATAAATTCAGATCTTTGTAAAGACTCTTCGCTTGAAGTGATAAAAATTTTTTGCATCTTCTCTATTGTTTGTTTTGAAAAAACAAACATTGAATTGATTTTGTGAATCCAAAAACTCGAACTCAGTTTGTAGGTCGCACACTTTTTAGAATACACCACCAAAGTTCCAAGTCGATATCTATTTTCATTTTTGAGCTATCCTGCAGATGACGGATAAATCGATCTACTGTCAGAAACGGGCTAATTAGGTGATTCCCGCCGTCTATATTTGCCAACGTTACAAACAATATATAACATTTGACTAAAAAAAACTGAAAATTTGATAAAGCAGTTTTGCTATCCACATACCGTTTGAACGGAGCGTTACACTCACAAACTTGCCTTCTTTGCTTCCTATCTTTGTGACACACCCTTTCCTAACATCCATAATTTCGTAATCCGTCGAAAATATTTTAATGACGTCATTATCGAATAATTATTTTCATAGCCTTAACCCCCTCCCTAATAATAGTATAAGTATATTTACAAGAATTTCAGTGCATATCAGAAAAAAACTCCACAGGTCTCCCACACAGGTTGATTTTTCGACTATTTCTAATGTATGTCGTAAATACCACCTGTTGTTTGTTAATATCTTTTGATATAAGCTAAAAATAATTGTTTGTATGACAAACTTTGCTTATAGCATTTTCATATACAGAAATACAAAGGTGAAACGCAATGAATGATAAAATGTCAAATTCGAAACTTAAAACCCAAAAAATCAATACATTTTAACGGTATAAAAATTTTGTTTTGTAATTCATTTTAAAAGCTTAAGAACTTTAATTTAAAAGTAAAATATTCTTATTTTGAAAAAAACAATTTTTAAATATGGTTTTAATCCCAAATAATGTCTCAAATTCTCAAATATATAAAAATATATAAATATGTAAAAATATATAAAAGTCTCAAATATATAATCGATATTTAAATTTTATAATAAACTTCTTTAAGACCTTTAAGTCGTTTCACATTGTTTATCACAACCGAAAATCAATATCAATTTTATGCAATATCTTTACAATGATTTTGATTTTCGGAATAGTTGCACACACTTTCTATCAATAAAGTAAAATAAACATATTGTAAATTAAAAAAAAATGTAAATAAATTAATGTCAATGTGTTTATCTCGACAAGCAATTCGAGTTAATTAGTAGAAAATTTCTATCAAAATACAAGTCTATGTATACAAAATCCATGTGGTATATGTCAGCAAGTAAAGACAAACCAAGACAGACACATGGGTTTAACATCATCAATGAATCAAATGTACAAAAATAAAGAAGAATATAAAAGAAATTACAATTGATTTTATTCTGTTTATCTAAAATGTCTAATAAATTTGAAAACGATATACTGAAAAAAATCGTGAGAGTGTACATTGAACTTAGAGTGTATTTCATGTAAACTGAAAAACATAGTAAAACAAACCTGTATAATTTTTAAACTACTCATATAAAAAACTGGTTTTCAAATTGTCTAATAACATTTAAGGGTAAAAAATATAAGAAAATTTTCTAATTTTCAATTTTTTTTTTTCTAAAATCACTCATTTTACGCATTCAATCATTCAATACGTTTGATTTCTGGGTCAACTTAAGGAAGGTCGCTCATCAATAATATTAAAAAAAATAAATTAGTAGACAGTGATTTGAATTATATTATAGTATAGTTAATATAACATAATATTATAAAAAATAAAAATTTGTGTACCTTGCCGATCAATTCAGAGAGTAATTATTAATGAAAACACATTAAATAACCTTAATTATCAAACTTCGTTTAAGATTTTTTAGTATATTTTTAATTAATATTTACTCTTCTAAGTGATCGATAAAAAAGCCAACTTTTCGTTAGCTATAACATACTAAAAATTTTGATCATTATCTACTAATTTATATTTTCTATTACTGCCGAGGGACTTTCCTTAATGTGATTTATGCGGCATAAAATAACAAAACCTTTAGAAAATATCGAAAAATCACGAAATATTTTTTTTTTATTTTTTTTAAATTACAAATATGAAATAACGCAAATCGAGCGTATTTGAGCGGACAATTTTACACACGTTTGGGAAAATCACATTCACGATATTATGAGCCCCATTGGACCGTCAGGGGCTTAGTAATATTAATTTAAGAACATTTTCAAAAATTATGATTTTCTCTCGTAACTCGTTAACCAAATATGATAAAGAGGTGTGGCCTATATTAATTTCTAAATAAGAATGGGGTATAACCGTGTGTTAAGTCTATTACTCTACGGGGCGACTAGTTTTTACAATACGATGTTTCATTTTTCCGGACATGTGACAAACCAATTTATCATACTTATTCGAATCTTAAAAATTTATTAGACGAAGCATAATTATCATATACTGACATGCATATTAGATCCATGTTCGTGAAATTAAGACGATTTGAATGACGAAATAAAAAAAAATTTATCCGGTCCCATAATAAGTACAAAATGTTCAAGCTATTTGAAATATACTATACTGTGTAATATCTCCACATCAGATTGAGTGAAGTCTGAATAGCATAAGATAGAAAATAATTTTGGTTATTTAAATTAAATTTTGTTGTTTTTGTTTATGTAAACACAATACCTGATTATGACCTCTTTTCTATTATAGCATCAGGAGCGGCAGTTATTTCATTTGGGTGGGGTATTTAAATATTTCCATACATATTTACATTCAAATAAAACAAATTATTTTAAATACGTTTGTGGGTGTACGAAAATATTTTAATGTAAGACATTTTATCTGTATCATAAATTACTGAATGTACCTTCAACTGTCTCTTCATTATAATTATAATTATAATCGGCCTTTGCCATTCGAGATTTAATAGGGACGATGCACACGATGTTTTTTTATCAATTCAATTGAAGTGTCTTTACTTTACGAACATGAATTTGAAGTTATGGTTTAATAATAATAAAAAAAGACAAAATATGGTCGTTCAAAATTGTTAATTAAACAAAGAAGGGAATTTGCATAAATGACGTGACCATAATGATCACACATAAGGGTCATTATCTACGGTAACAGGTCCTAGCAATGTTCATACATTTTCTTTCAAAATTTAAGAAAAATAATGTTAATATGCACAAATTAGTTGATTGTGAATAAAAATTTTATATAAATTACGAAAATATTCAAAAATTTCCATAGAAAATGACGCTTATCGTAAAATCACCCATCAAACTTTATTGCAAGAAAGAGATGGCAAACAATCTTTAACAGCTTATAACTTATTCTTTTTCGAATCAATTTTAAATTAATTTTGTTACAATTAAGTTACAATTGTCTATAAGTTACAGAAAAATTAAACTCAGTGTTCTGAAAAGTGTCTCTCATATTATAAAATTTGATTTCGGTCTTCGATTGATTTCTGAGTTCAGAATATTTTTAATTTCAGAAAGATGGACAACTATTATCGGCTTAAAATAAAAAATTGACACGTGTTCAGAAAAATATTTACATATGAATCGAAGAAATTAGAATTAAAAAATGTTGTTTAGATTTTCGAATATAATTATAGAAATGTTTCTAAATATTTATTGATGTAAATGCCTTATTTACATTGTGTACCAATTAAAATTATTTCTTTAATTCTATAAACGTAAGATACTTTCTTATTTAGACTTATATAGCCCCTTTAAAACAAAGTACTGTATATTATGTTTTAATTTTAGATGACAGGTCTTAATTTGAACAGTGATGAAAAGTGAATATAAATTTGAAGATGTACAAACACATGGTTTGTACAAACACATGTACAAACAAACACATGGAAAAAGATGTACAAACACATGTACAGGCACATGGTTTGGTCGATAAATGGGTTTTTCTATAAGGTTTTTACGTAAATAAGACCTAGGCAATAATAAGGTCTTTCAAAATTTCAGCCCTAAATATTGCATGGCAGAGGAGTTTTTTGAAAAAATACCTATATTAATATATTGTAAGTACTTAAATTAGGTGTTTTTAGTTTTAATCTCATAGCATTGGAAACACTTATAACTAGTTTTTAATTGGTACACAAAGTAAAAAACCAAAAGAAATAAAAACATCAAATAAAATTAAAATAACTTTTGAGTAAAATAATAATAATATATATTTGTCATATAAAATATGTTCTTCGTTTTATGCATGCTCAGCTCAGCTCCGTTATTCATACATGATTTTATTATAATCGTCATAATTAAAATAAAACTTTTTTGTTTTTTTTTTTGGAATCATAAAAAAGAGCTTTTACTTTTAAAATATACATGTAGTGTTGTTTGTATAAACTTATGTATAAAAATAATATATCTTTATTTATTTATTTATTTATTGTTTTTTTTTTAAAGCTAACAATATGCAGCTGGTTTTTTATGCATGACGATTTTATACTTTAAAATTAGATGTATAAAATGTGTTTTTTTTTTTTTGAAGTTTGACGTCATTTTATAATAGTGGCATTTCCTTATTTTGTGCATAAAATATGTTATTATCATTTTAAAACATATAACACATATGGTGGTACATAGTATTAAAATGGATAGTGTTTTAATCCTTGACTTTTACTCAACCGAATCGAATCTAGTTTTTTGTAACTTGAATTAAAGCGTCTTTTCGTCACGAACATCGACATGCAGTTATTTTTTAGTAATCTTTCAAAATGAACAAGATGTGGGCATTCAAAATTCCTAATGGAATTATAAAATGGAAATATGAGCCTATGACGACAACTGTATGGACTGGTATGGAGTCTAATTTCACATTTTTATGTGATATGTAGCAAATTCAGTAACAGTCAACAACATCCCAATAATATTTAAGTGCATTGATCCTTCCTATTTACAGGTTTTCCATAAAAACATTAAACTCAATTATTAGTACAAGCTATCTTTTCCTTCTTTTTTTTTTGATATCTGCCTGTTTGTTTGAAATTGGTACTTTCCAATGATATGGATAGCTGAAAATGACAATGCATATCTAAATTCTACAAGATTATTGCGAGAAAACTAATATGAAATAAGTTGGAACGAGTGAGCAACTACATTGATTTCTTTATCCCAATGTATATCATTTCTTCGGTTTCTTATAGATGACCATTATTATTCATTTATATTCATTTATAATAATTTTTATTGTATCATGTTTTTATATCCCACTAAAAAGTATAATTTAAATTCAAACGAAAAGACATGAGACGCATAATTGAAAAATTAATTAATTAATTAATTAAACTAAGTGCAGATAAATGAAACATTAATAACTCAACTAATGCTGGTTTTTCTTTTGAAATTTGAGTACTCTCCGATATCCGGTACTAGCAAATTTTAGAAAAATCAATTTTCTGTTTACGTAGTAAGTCTAATTTGTTATATTTTGATACCATAATGTTCAAGCCAATATCTTACAAATACAATCTAAATTATTAAGTTCTCTCTCATCCCATATTAATATTTATTATTATTATTATTTTTTTTAAATATATATAATTATTTATTTGTGTTATTTTTATTATGTATTCAAAAGAAAACAACCGGATGTAAATTTGATAAACTTTTGTTATGTAAATCAAACGTAATCTTGACAATGTTACTTGACATAATATAAGAGGGGTGATGCTTCTGTTCTACTGATATCAAAAATATCAACATACAAGAACGGAGTGTGTGTATGTATTATTTAAAAATGGACGACTATTTTGATTGACGGCTTGTTCATCTTTCACTACAGAGTGTTACATTAATATTATGAATACAGGCAATGAATGTATTTCAAAGTTTACCGGTATTTTGATCTGGAAAATTATGGCGAGTTGTACGGTTTTGAAAAATGACTTTATTATTGAGACCTTTCTCATGTTTCGCCATAGGATGTCATACAAATTGAACACAATCCTGGTGTTTAAATAATTGACATATTTTGTTTTGAACATCAAAACTTAGATCATTAAACTTGGAAATTGCATTAAAATTAGCTCATACTAGACTGATTACTTGCTGGGTGCTGCCATGCAGTTATGGTTGAAAATGACGTCACCACTGGCGCTTGATTATTGCATTTCGACCTCACTTAAAAAACACCTCACTTACAAAATTTCTTTAAAAAAAAATAACTCAATATATATTAATTTCAATATATTAAAAAAAAAAAAATTTAACAGAACTAAAACATTTTCGTAGAACGGTTTGAGTTCTTTCAAATTGTGTTCATAAAACTGAAATTTGAAACTTTTTTACAATTTTATTTTTATCGTTCAATTTTAAAATTTTAACCATGCAATTTTTATATAAATCTACTTCATATTGACCATGAAAACTTATTCAATATGATATTATATAATTAAAAGTTCAAGGACTCAGATAATGGTCTCATAGGCAATACTTAGATTTGGCGAATTTTTTTAGCGTATATAAAACAAAATTTAAAACATATTGTTGTTATCGTATATATATATGTTACTATAAACGCGAAAGTTTGTATGCATACATGTTTGCTACTCTTTGAATTGTCACAGTAATAAACCGGGTCTGCTAGTTTGTTTTAAAAATACTGTCTTATGAAATGTAACGGATTAATAAACTACAGTGAGAGATAAGAACTTTCTTCGTAACATAGATTTTTCGATAGGAGTCAATGTATGAACATATGGAGAGAAGCTATCTAGATGTGTAAATTACCGAGTTGTTAAAGGAAGATTTAGAAGATAACAACCAACAGAGTTAATGGTTTAGATACTCCTTTTATGATTTACTACCAGTATTTGAACTATTTTATATCGTTATCATTCATAAAATACTATAAATATCATTACGATTAATCTATGCAATTATTAATACAAATATAACAATAAAAAATATATTAATTCTTTATTAGCTAAATTTTAGCTAAAATTGTAGCCTTATCCTAACATTTTAATAAGAAATGTTCAAACAAAAGTTTGTTTTTAAAAAAATAATATTTTTTATTGTCGAATTTTTCTTCTGTTTATTATGCTTTGGGTAATGAATTTTACATGACTAGAATTCACCACCAAAAATTAAATTCGAGAATTCGTTTAGTTTTTGAGTTCTTTTGACAATGGACGGACGAACATAAGGAAAAATACTAATTATGTGATTTTATGAACACCTATACCAAAATTTTGTTTGTGCGGTCAAAATTTTCTAAAGTTACAAATTTTTGACTAAAATTAATTTAGTATATTCCCACTGGTATCCAATAGCTACATTTTCTACAAGAGAATTACCTTGAAATTATCAATCACAACATCCTTGAAAATTTGTTCACAACGCTCAATGTTATTATTTTGTTCTCGATTAAATAATATTTTCAGTGTGTTTGTAATGAATTTTATTTGAATTAGTAATTGCAAAATGTAATAAATCGCATAACATTGGAAAATACGTGATTTTCAATACAGTTATTAAAACTACTGAATAAGATCTTTAAATAAATATTTTTTTACTAAAGAAGAAAGAAACCGATGTCAAATTCACTGTTATAAATCACATCAATAATTGATGGTTTGTATAGTTGACATATATTAATGTGTCAGAGTATATAATACTTTAGGTCTAAAGTTTGTAACCTTATAAAATATTAACCGAACTGGCAGAATTTTGGTATAGGTATTCATAGAATCACCTAGTTAGTTAATTTCTGCATTACTGTTATATGTCTGTCCATCTGTCCGACAAGTCTGTCCGCTATAAAGATAACTAGATACCGAGTTGAAATTTTGGTACCGTACTTCACACATAAAAAGCAAAATCAAGTTAGATATAAAAAACAATATCTCTGGCGATTCAGTGTCTAAATTTTGAACCATTAAAGATCCAAAATTAAATTTTCCACACTTGCTAAATTCCAGCTCAAATTTAGCTAATAAGCACATATATAGAAACACGTGTTATTACTATATACGTGTTTAGGAATGCTTATTATTAAACATAGTTCAAAAATTGGGACTGAATTACATATCAAGTATCTAAACAATTGAGTCAGTTAGTTGTTATCTCCACTAAAACCCAAATCCAAGTTGCTTAGACAAAAGGTCTGTATGTATGTATTTACGTATAATTTGATAATAATTTTTCGAGCGTTCGTATTAATTTTTCGACTAAATTGAGCTGATAGAAAATGATGATATCGACAGAGCACCACTTTCAATCGACGCGATATACCGTAATTGAGTGAATTTACTAAATCGGTTCAGCCGTTTTTTGTTGATGATACAAATCTAAAAAAAGGACCAAAAACACATATTTGTAATAAAAAACACAGTATTGTTTTTTATTTTTATTTTTCTCATTAGAAAGTTCGTCCTGTGGACCTTGCGGGTCATATCTAAAACACTTGTTTTAAACTTTTATTTACATTTGATAAATTATTTAAATATTGACTTAAAATAATTCTCTTGTATTTGTCGATCCAAGGTGTGATACTTAGCAAAAATATTATTTCCGAATTTACGAAATTGTTTATACCGGTGCCTTAGCAAAGATTTGCTGATTTAATACCTATGCGATAGTTGATATATTTATAGTTGGTCAGATCGAAAATTATGGACCAGAAAGTGACTTCGTTTATTGAAGATGTGAAGTTTCATAATAACAATATCAGATTTTCCAGAAGTTTTTCCAATATAAAATTGATTTAGGTTCCTAATTTCCGAGTATTTAAAAATTGTTGCGGTGTAATTCATCAAAATTAATTTGTCAGACGTTGCTATTAATTGTCTTTCTATCAATTGTTTATTATAATTCAAAGTCAATGTTTTTAAACTTGTTCACGTGTTGAATTGTTCGATATCTTCTATACATTTGCCTTTAAAACAATTCCATTTTACAATACACTCAATTGTATTTCTTCACTTAAAATTTTGAATTCATCGCATGAAATATATGTTTCAACTTTTGCTGCTATTACGTAATTTCCTTCCTATTCTGAAATTCCGCTCTCTGATTTCATTGAATTACTTAATTTTGCAACTTCTCGACTTTGGTATAAAGTACAAAGAGTAACAAACATTAATCAATATAAATACTACCCAAATTTGTGCAATCAGCTTTATTGAAATTATAAATAAATTAAAAATATCCGTTACATAATTAAAAAAAAATATATATCGCGAATACAATTATAATTATTATTAATAAAAAGCACGCGTATATGCCACAAAACATTATTACACTTAGGTTTCAAATAAATATAAGTGAGTCATTCGTCATTTATATTTTTGTATTAAAATAAACATATTAGGACAAAATTATTAATTTATTCTATTGCATGGTATAAAAATATACTATTTTGCATGGTTTATTTTGTATTTTGTGAGCATATTGAATGAATCTACGAAAAATTATCCACAAATACATAATTTTATTACCGTTTTACAAGCTTTAATTAAGATTCATCTGGCTTGGTTTTTATGTAATTAAATCTTACAAGTTAAATTTGACACTATTCTCAATGTTCGATTGATGACAATGATTGAGCTTATTATATTATATCAGATTGTGCTTTTGATTAAGGTGATATAGGATGCGTTTGGGGAAGATCGCCGTAAGGCAGAGAGACCAGTCTAATTTTTTTCGGAATGCATAGCTATAGTTGTCAATACTCTAAGCTTACTTTGGCCGGCCTGCCACATACTGTTGGTAGCCTTCGTCGACAAAAGTGAACTAAACTTAGAATATTTCCATCGAGTTATGGATTCCGAAAACACTTAGACTAGTCATCTCTACCATATGTCTATCTCCTTCGGACTTCTCCTTCTTCTTCTTCTCTAACATATTACAAAAAAAATTTGTTAGCATGTAAAAAATAAGTCTCGTCTTGTTGCGCTTCCCCTATATTATGACAAATATGCCTTTTATATTTCTATAAAAAAAATCAAGAAAAAAATCCCAGGTAATATATTATTTGCTAAACATAATGTTAATTCTTCAGTGTCATTTTATGAAATTTTCACATATTGTTCATTTCACGATAATTGCGGCTGGTCTGTTATTGGCAAAATAATTTTTCATGTATATAATTTACACGTTGTGAAGGTTCAGAAAGATTAATTTAATGGCAATGAAAAGAAAGTCATGCTTAACGAGATCGTTGAAACATTGATGTATACGCCGATCACTTAGAACGCATTGTACGAGTAAAATGAACTTATCTAAGATTCAACTTTTTGGTAAAAACATTAACACAAAAAACTGACAAAAAAAAAAAATTTTCTCCACTTTGTTAAGTAAATTGTAGTAGAATTGTACCTAGTTACCGATAGTATATTTGAATTAAATGCATTTTAAAATAAAGCTTTGATAAAAGAATTTTCATATATAAATTTTGTCAATAAAAACTGTTTACAATCTTATCGCAAAAAATAATTTTAGACCTGATTATTTGGTGTGGTAAATAAGATTGATAATTATATAACTGTACCGCTGAAAAATTTCCTGATACTACAGTTTCCTGTACAGATAAAATTTATTTTAATATCCGCTAATCTTCCGGTTTTATGAAATTTTGTTAAATTTAAATAAAAACTGTATATTGTATACGTAATACTATAGTAACTAATTTAATATTGGTACTTTTCGTAAAAAGAATTCATAGGTTGCTTAAAAATGACGATGTTTTACCTTATAACTTCCAATGATTGCTTCAGTTACCTTGTATCTAAATAAACTTTATTATTTTAAAGGGAATAAATGTGGAATGCTGGGGAATTCGAATTGATCCAGCAAGATCATTTTGAGAATCGGCTTTTGTTCAAATTATTTATATTTTTGGGTAAGCATTCTTTTAAATATATCAAAATCAAAAAGCCCGCTTGGTTGCAGCCATCAATAGAAGTTTTTCAAACTTGATTTTATAAAGGAGAGATCATCAAATGGCTTTCGTAGACAAATCCTTGAAGCAATATTATTGTAATAATACTGAACAAAAGGTAACAATGCCTCAATTCACCGCTTTAAGGAGAAATCGATTTTTCTTTACGGAGTAATTCCCATATCCACTATGCAAAATTCTTCACCAACTTTTATGGCAATACTCTTCGTTTTGAGAAGTGTATGAAATTTTTGAATAATTATGGTCATTTCCACGCAGTAACAAATTTTGTGTATTTGCGTCATAACTACCTGTGTTAAAAATTTGTATTGTGCAGTTTTTATACTCAGCATACATAATATGTCAGAGTATATTAATTTTAATCTGAAGTTTGAAACCCTAGGAAATATTGACACACAAACAAAATTTTGGCATAGATGATCAAAGAAACCGAATAAGACCATTTCCGATTGTCCGTCCGTCCGTCAACATGATAACTCAAAAACCAAAGGGGTAAAGAGTTGAAATTTTGGTAGCGTATTCTAAAAATAAAAAGCAAGTTCGTGAAAGAGCAAAATCAATGCAGTTCATAGTATTTTAACATCTAAAGTATGTAGATACATTTTTTAAGAACCACTTTGTATTTGTCAAAGTGATAGAAAAAAACAACTAATTAATATACATGTATTGATTAAATAAAAACACGCGAATAATATTCACTACTGTTTTCGTAACTCCACAGCAACCCCAAAAAATTATTTTGTACACGGAAAAAACTAAACTATATTAAATAAAGTTTGAAGTCTAAAAAGTAATAATATGATCCCGAATAAGTACAGTTTCAAGTAATAATCTCGCTGCTTTAACAGTTAATTCATAATAATTATTATTTTAACATTAATATTTAAAGTTCATATGCGAAAAAATCACGTCACAAACTTTAAAAATCGTGATTTAATTGTTAAAAAAAGTAAACTATAATTATTAATAACTAAAACTTAAATGATTATCATTGAGAAAAGTAAAATTTGTGGTCCCAAATGTAAAAATTTAAAGATCAAAAGATAAAATTTATAAGGAGAACTGTATTTTTTAATACTGTTTAAATAATAAACATTGACATTTACAGAGTTTATATTTTATAAGAAGATAATATGAAATTTCACGAGAGTATTGTTAAAAAATAAATTCTGAAATGTATTTATTATTACACAGAATATTAAATACTACAGTTGAACCTCATGAAAATTTACTACTTGAAATAGTAAAAATTATATACAAAGTAAAATCCAATGTATATTTATTATTATTTTCAACTTGAAAAAAGTATACATTAAACCTGAGAATTTTTATAGTTTGACTTAATAAATTTTCACGTTTAAAACGTGATTCTCTATCCCCTCTCCCGCAGACAAAAGGCTAGGGCGCATATTTTGTGCTCTTAGTCTGTTTACTGTCTTTTTTATTAATGCTGTCTTCTGCGAATAGCAATCACGTGTTATATTATTGTGTTGAATGATTTTCAAAGGACGCCATACAAGCATCAATCTTTTTGGTAAGTTATAATTTATATCATTAAAATATTTTATTGTTTTGATTAAAATGAATATTGTTCTTTGTGAGTATTTTTTATGAAAAGTCTATAGATTTTGCTTAATTAATAAAACTAACATTTTATTTACTTTATGTACACTTTTTCAACTACATCATTCTCTCTTAACCTTATTCTTTTATACTACATCTTTTGTATGATTCTGGATCTAACAGATATTAGACATTTTTTATTATGATTTTTAAATATATAATTTCAATTTCTAACGAAAAAAAAAAATGTGCATAAAAACATTCAAATGATGTTTATGTGCGTATTTATTTTTTTTTTTTTCGTAGTAGTTTTTCATTTACGGATTAAGTCTACTAAATTATTATAATTCAGCTAATACTCTGAATAAATCTTTACGCAACTTACTTGCTCGCTTAGTCATCTACAAAGAACATGAAGAAAATTCAACGGTCGAATGTATTTCAGCATCACGCTACATAAAATTGGCTACTGAAATTTGCGATACTTTTCGAAGCGAAGTCCACGGTACTTATTATACACCACACTCCGGCGCGAGTGGAGGAGGAGCGGTTCAATCTGCGAGAGGATTATTACTCGCGCTTAATAATTATTTACGAGGACAACATCTTAAGAAAATTAAATTAGCTAAACGAAATATTTTTCCTCAGATCGTTTCAGGTAACATCTATAAATTCAACTTAAACCACTATAACTGAGCTTTTATTTAATTAAAAATAATTTTTCGTTGCTATTAATGTTCGTATTAACATGAAAATATCGCTCACAATTATTATTATTATTATTATTATTATTAATATTAATATTATTATTTTTCTTATTTTTAACCATCATTATTATTGCAGAAGATCTATCGACTACTATCAGTATTTCAGAAAGTTTCCAAGTTTTTGTAAAGCATATAGAACCTCATGAAGAGGTTGAACGTCATTGGATTGCCAGTTTTAACGAGAGACAAAAAGAAATTAATCTATTGAATACACCAATTGCTGCCTATTTCAAGAAGTTTTCTTGCCTTAAACAAACTTACGGATATAAATTGGTAAGTTAAATATTTTAGTTTAATTTTATATATTTTTAATAATAATTTTTTTTTTAATAGCTTCAACATTTTGATTTTGATTTAAAATTTCCGGATCAAAAAGATTCTTTTACAAATAATTGGCCTGTAGTATTAGAAAAGCTTAAGTATCTATTTAGCGGTCCCAGACAACCTTCAGATCCAGAATTGAAGGCTATAGCATTAAGCTTACCCTTTCTTTAAAATGGTAAGTTTGTTAAAGTTTATCATACATGAAATATTTATCATCCTTAAATTTATTGTACATTTTTTGTCTAATTACAAAAACTCGTTTATAGATTCTCGAAGAAATCGATGGCATTTCATATATTGTTAAACAATGCGATAATAATTATTACAGCGTAAATTATTGGTAAAAAAAAAGTGGTGGAGAAATTCGTCAAACTATTATACTATCTTATTTATTATCTCTGGATTATGTTAATGTTTATTGTAGTTTTATAAATTTTTAATTTTCTTAAATAAATAATGCTATTTTTAAAACAAAAGAAACTTGTGTCATTTATGTGTCAATCATTAACTTTAATTAGCAAATTAGTTTTTAGTGGTAGTACTGTTACAATTCATGATACAACATTATATGTTTAATGAAATGCATTACTAAATTTTTAATTTTATAGTTTTGAATAAAATAATACTAATTAACTTCTGAAATATTTGACTTATAAAAATGAAGTAATTAATTTTTACAAAATTTAATTCTAAACATTAATTTTTCTATTTTTATAAAGCAAATAATTGAGTGGTTCATTATTATCTTGTACTGTTTAAAACTATAAAATGTAAAGGTTAGAATTGAATATTTACTATTGTCTTCTATAAAAAGTAATGTTGAGCATGTAAAATTATTTATATCAAACTTGATAATTTTTGATGTTTGAAGCTATAAAATTTAAAGTTTAGAATGAAATATTTACTATTGTCATCTTTAAAAAGTAGTATTGAATATGTGAAATTATATATACCAAACTTGATAATTTTTAGTGTTTAAAACTATAAAATTTAAAGTTTGGAATTAAGTATTTTCTATTATCATTTATAAAAAGTAATGTTAAACATGTGAAATTATACATGCCAAACTTGATAATTTTTAATGTTTCAAACTTTAAAAACTGTATCTTTAAACTGTAATATATATATATTCTTATTGATATATTTTAGTGACCCGCTGGCATAAATTTTAACGTTTCACTTAGTAATAAGTATTAAATTCCGAGGCAGGTTCCGGGTTAGTGTTTCAAACTATAAAAAGTATTGGGAATCTTAATAAATATTAGAGTTTACTTTTTTCCGTGTATGTATTTAGAAACATATATTTATGAAGGGGTTCTATAACACTGGATTACATTTAATAAAAGAAAAATAATGCAACCCTCTAATTGTTGAATTCTAAGAATAAGAAACACAACTATTTTTGGAGATTGACATGTCTTTGATTGGCGCAGTGCCATAAACGAAATTACATGTTTTCGTTCCCCTAATATTTTTTGTTAGCAAATTTTATAGATGTATCAAAACTAAAAGATTAGTTTTGTAACAGTTATAGAAGTGTGGGAGCTGAGGGTTTGGTGCTAAATCATACAAGGAGTTTATTATAGGATATGATTCATAGTCCTTGAAATAAAATGATTTAGTTACATCGTATATGTTTTTTGTACACTCCGAAACACTCGATTAAACAAATTAAAACACGAATATGGTGTATCCAAAAATATTAAAATCTAAAGATATTAAAATTAAAATCTAATCTGCTAACAGTATATTAGGCATACTAACTATTTAATCTAGATATTTATACGTGAAGCAAAAATTTAGTACACCTTTTTACAAAAATTACACACACACTACGAAACACACATATATAAGAGGCCTGGCTTAAATAACACACACTGCTATACACACGCATATATACTCTTATGTTTAATAGACCGTTTTATTTAAAGGCACGCATATATACTGCTTTGTTTAAATCACTTTTGAATGATTATGGTCGAATTTCGATCGTTGTAACGGGACTCTAGTAAAATTAATTGCATTAACATTCGCTATGTTTATTAGAAGACTTTTATTTCGAAGGCTTACAATACCAAAATATATCATCAGTTCTCAAAATTTTAAAGTATTCTTTCTACTAAAAAAATTTGTGTACAACTAATCAAACACAACTTTTATACAAATATTCAAACCGAATTCGTATGAATCCAAGAGATTCTTTATCAAATCCTATTCAATGAGTGTTCCAAGTTCGAAAGAATTCTGTGTCTGATATTTAAAAAAAAATTATATTTGGCAGCGAATTTTTTAATATATGATGTTTTAGAAGATCCTAAGTAGTTTACGTTTCGTGTCCGCCGATCTGATAAGCTTTCAAGCCGATCCAGAGATATAAATATTTAAGTAAATATATTCGACAATTTTATATAAATTCTTGTTGTGGTTTTAAATCATTAATTTGAATTTTGATGAAATTGAGTAACGATAGAATCATTTCTTACACAAAAGACTAATCAACGTCTTAAAAACACCTACTCATGTTGCCATCGAATGATTTGTTTCGGAAATATTAATTAAAAACTCTGAGAAGAATCGCTGTTTGAATACGATTACTGGAGATCTGGAACGATAACTCGAAGACTTGCGATAACTCAATCAATATTTCAGAAGATAATCATCCAATCCAATTCAGTTTCATAATTTATCTTTTCCAGTAATTTTATAGCACATTTTTATGGTTTCATCACTTAAAAGAAGCTTATTTTAGGCGTTCCGATTCAAAATAAAAAGAAATGATAAAAACATAGATGCTAAAGCGAACAAATTGAATTCAAATTGACATTTTTGTCACTGTTTTTGTGATGGGAATTGAATGTAAAATGCATATACCTACCTGTTTTCACTTCCATCACCTTTTTCGATAAAGATGTATCAACAAATAAATTTTTAAAATTTAATAAACATTTCTTATTTCGATTGAGTTGAAAGATATCAAATATTCATCGCATTGTTGTAACACATAGAAGGAGTTTGTTTCTTGAAAGAGGATAAAATACTCGTTTTATACAAAAGTATTCAAACCTATGAATTTTTGAAATATGTCTGTGACGATGATAATCATTTATCGATTGTATAAATGACTTTATTTTGTTAGTATTTTTGAATAATTGGGAAAACCTTTTGAAAAAATGGTGGTCTCACTAAATTTAAACAAGCCGCAAAATTATTTCTTAAAAAAAAAAAATGTTCGCTATAATTTAATAGATTCATTCAATGTATTTCCGGTGTAGACATAGGACACAATTGTTCAAATATTGCCTATACTCTCGTTTGACAATACCTTCAGTCGAATTATTTATTACTAGCAGATTTGAATATTTATGACTAATAAAAAATGCATACTAAGGCTTGCAACAACCATTCATATTGTGAAAATACCACAACACAATAAATTGCATGTCTGGAAAATTAAAACACGCGAATTATGTACTAACGAACTTCTACCATTCTCCATGTGTTTAATGAAAGGAAAAATACAATAGGAAAAATCATTAAAAGAGATATATATTTTCCAATACACGATATATATATATATATATATATATATATATACATATAATTTAATACGCTTTTCTATACAAGCTTGTCTGGCTTCATACGATTACCGCAGTGATTGAGCAATATAAAAAAGCTAGGGAATATAAATATTTTAATTATTAGTAATTATGGCAGTTAAAAATAGGGCAAAAATTCATAGACCAGGGTCGATAAATTTTGAACTAAAAAATTATGTGAAAAAAGTGTAAATACAAAAGTTGTAGATCTTTACCTACAATTTTGCCATTTAATTTTTTTCCATAGGACTTGTAGTTTTCCTATGGACTTGTAGTTTTAGTTGTAGTATTTCCATAGGACTTGTAGTTGCAGTAATGTTGTTTTTTTTATTGATTTAATGTATTTTTTATGCTAAATTTTAAATAATATTAGCATTCTCCAGTCCATCTGTATATACACCAATAGCTAAATTTCATTCCCTTCCGCCCGCCAAACTTTTGTAAAAAGAAGTACAACATTTTTGCTTCACGTATTAATATATAGAAAACTGTGTATCGAATGACTTCTGCATAAATACTTAATTAATGAAACAGTGGTCGCGTATCTAGGATACGACCATTTATACACGCTAACAGCTTACGACACTTAAGGCGGTACAACATCTTGACACATTGTTCATCTTTTATTTGCGGGATTAGAATATCTTCCTTTTATATAATCTAAACGAAAAGATCAACAAAAAATTAACCTTGATTGTGCGGTACTTACATATTTCCATTTAAATTGATAATCTTTATTTTAAGTATTTTTATCCGGTTGCTAAGTAACCATAAAATTATGGGCACAAAGGATAATGAAAAATCTGTGTAATCATCACCATTTTTCATATAATAGACATGAGATTTTCATTGAAAATGATACGTGTAACATAATTGCATTAATAATTAAAAAACTAACTACGTATATACCATCTATTAAAAATTCATCGTCTAGTTTTTTGTTGTTTAAATTTTAATCCTTTTAACAATCCTTTTGTTTTCTGTTGTTATCCTTCTTTAAAGTTAAATTGTGTTTTATAGTTTATGTGACATTGATATGTCTTTTATAATTTAAATTTTTGAACATGTACAGTGTAATTTAGTGTCAAGTTAAATTGAAATCATTACTTGAACGCCATGAAATAACTTTAAAATACCTTTAAGCAAAATTAGAAAATAGTGTTAATTTAACTGAAGGGTGAAGCCCCGAGGACTTACTGCTACCACTAATCAATTTGCACAGAGATTTTATCTTAAAAATTACAAAAGTAAAATAAGACGAGTTGAGACAGTACCGAGATGAAGTGCCATTCACTGAAACTTGTAACCGAATATTGTAGGAGTAGAAGAATCTCAAATGATAGCTTTTGCTAGGAATTCAAGGGAAAAAACTGATTAAATATTTCAATCAGTTTTCAAAATTTTCAGACAAGGATTTATGATTGGTGCGGATGAAATGACGCTGTTGGACATCGAGATACTAATGAGTCTACAAAAAGCTGGAGAGGATACTATTCAGAGAGTCCAAGTTTCTATACAGATGATTTTCGTACTGATTAGGTCAAAATCCAGTTGAAACAATTAGATTTGTAACTTCTTGTTTTTTCCACTGTCCATTTTTGCCTCCTATAGGATTCATTTTGACTATTGAAAGTTAGAAAAATTAAGTAATTCGCATCAAGCATCTATGATAATTCCCTTCTATTTTTCACTTCCATCCTCTTATTTGTATTGTAATGCAGACACTCATTATATCATCTATGTATGTCGTTGTGTTCCCTTTCTTCAGGTTATGTAGACTTTTAAGTAAACGATTTTCTTTTTGGATTCTTTAACTTGTCAAGCACGAGAAAAAGATTGAAAACAATCAAAACTAGCGAACTTTTTTCATTTTTATAATTAAACGACTACTGCTTATTATTTGTTTTTTGTGGATACATAATTTAATTAATGATTCACTGTTTAACGCTTAACCATCAACCAGAATAGAGCCCACGTGTTAAATATGTAATCTTTAATGGGCAATTTTTCAGAAACTTAGTGTTGGTATGAAAAAAAAAAACTACGTTTAATGCACACTTTTAAGTATTTTAATTTTATAAAGGATTTTAAAAAGGGATTCTTTTTCTTTGGTACGTTATTAAAACTGTTGATAAGTAGTAAACAGGTCACATAGAATTTGTAATGTAATTTTATAAAATACCTTATGAAAATTCAAAATTCTTACCAAAATATTTTCGACATATTTTCAGATGTCTTTACCTTTATGTTTAAAAATCTAGTTAAAAGAGATTTCCAAGTTCATCATATTTTATCTTTGTCTAACAAATCATATGCATAGCATTAGCATTATTATTATTATTATTATTGCACGAGTCAAAATAAATATGCTATGATATTTGTGCATTAAAGCTTTTTGTACTACATACAATATAATATAATAATGATATAGCTTTTAAAGCGAAACTTTATATATAGTTTTCTAGCATCTGCACAGTTAACATTTGATATCCTTCCTCGAATGTATTAGAAAAGGATATAAAATGATTATATATATTGTGGTAATAAGCAAGCGTACAATATTTGAAATAATTATTGCGTGTAACAAATATGTCATGGTAACTTTTTTCAATCGGTACTCAGATTGCATGTTCTGTCACATTTATGTTTTTGTTGAGTAGTATAAATTAATCCTGGAGCTTATCGTCTAATAAACCGAAAATATTACATTGTGTTGTTCCAAATATAACGTATTTTATAATTATCGTGTGGACACTTTATCAGAAAACGAAATTCATTAAATAAATGATTCTTAATCTGGTATTTATCGATTTTAATATTTATAAGTTTTTGCCTACCAGAAAATTTGTTGCTTGTTCTAGTGATACATCTGATAAAAAAATTAAAAAGATTTTTTATCGATCTTAAAAACCTATTTCAATAAAAACTATTTCAGAAACATCTGACCAATGTTTCATTCACAATCTACCTTAAATTTATTTCAATTTTCGCTTCAATTTCCTGGATCTTATATTATTATATTATTTATTTATTGTATTATTTAAATACATATTTCGATTAGTAAGTTATCAACAAAATTTGATCTTTAAAGCATCCGGTAATTTTTCTTCAGAGATTAATGAATAATTTAAACTGAAGGTGAACTTTCTATGAATCTAAGATGAGAAATTCAAGAATAATTCTATCTATTCATAACAATTTACCTTGTTTTTTCCCCATTGTGTGATGTCTATTTCGATTAATTTTTTTAAATTCGAAAAATATTCCCGATAATGTTTTTTCTCTAACCAAAATTTTGCCTGAAGTTAGCTCCGAAAAGTGTATACTAATGGCTGTGCAAGCTTTGATTTCTGATTAAGATTAAAATAAGAGTTTTCAAACTGTATACCCCCTAAGACCCTTTGTAAACCCTCTTATAAATTATTGATTGCCTTAGTTGATTTTTGAATTATTGAGACCATTTTCAAAAAGCAGGACCTCCATTATTTGACAAACTAAAAGTTGAATTCCCAAGCTGTCCGATACACCACACTTCTTTTTTATGCAATTTGGGGCCAAATCTTGTTTCTTAAATTGAAAAATATTTCAGCATTTTTGTAAATTTTCTCGTCATCTTATACAAAATTTCAAAATGTTTGTAAAAAGATTGTGCTTCTCTCCTAACCAAAGCGTAAAATAGTCTACTACCGTTTATTTTAATATTTCAAATAGTTATTTTGTTCCAAAGATGCAATTAATATGTTACAAACTTGGTGGAAGAGGTGGGTTAAATTATCATTTTCAATAAATAGACATTTTTTATAGACTAATTTGTACCCGCACTAAAATGAAGATTCTTATAATAAATCGAAAATGGCTGCACATATATACACATTAGGAGACTGAAATAATTTTGACGTTTAAAGGAAGTTTTACTGTAACATAAATACCAACGTTTGCCCAAAGTCATGTAAATCATACTATATATATATACACATATATATTATATACACGGGACTTGTCTATCTCATAGCATTCTGTACACATATAAATATATCTATTCCGCTATTAGGGCGTGCCACCCTTAAACGCATTGAAACCGTGCCCTGGCTCAATAAGCATCAGCCAGACGTAGGGTCTCTCTCACTTGCTTGTGTCATTCACAACTGTCAGGGTTATGTAAAAAAAAAAAATAAAAAGTAAATAATATAATTATAGGGTAGGTTTATTTTTTTTTATCTCAATAATTTTTCTCATTACAAACCGCACAATTGCATATTTAGTCGAGTATACAAGATTTTTATCTTTTTTTGTTTTGTGAACCCCTAATTGGAAACCATTTAAGATGCCACTCAGTACAAGTACCTATTGATATTTTGTAAGGGGGGTAGATTTCAAAGAAATATATATTCGCACACTAAGAATATGATTTATTATTCCTTTTTTCTCATAAAAATTTCAATATAAATAATTTACTATAAAGGAACTTTGATTTCAAATAATATTTATTTAACTTTTTGATATTTTTTCCCCAAAATGGGGATGAAAACATTATCAATAAAATTTTACGTCGTTAAATATATATGTTTTTATTTCTAGAATATTATCTTATTAGAAACACAACCAAGCAATGAAAAAATTTGGTAATCGCAGAAGCTAATATTACTTAAAAATCTATTTATAATGGTATCAGAAGTTATGTGAGTTTAAGTAGTTTTTTGCGGTTAACATTTACATCCTGAGCGACATTTTTACATAAAATGTTTTAGGAATTGTTTTTGGAAATTTTCTGAAATAAGGTTCAAATAACTGCCAAGCGAGTTTTACGGCAAGTTGAATTTATTGCAATGTCTCAATTTTTCTACATAATAAAAGCGAAAAACCCCATAAGAAATACGAAATGTTCTATAAAATTTAACTAATTCTTTATAAAAATCAATGTCCGAGTAAAAACTGATTTAATTAGTGTTTTCTCTGAAGACCGTTCAACAGACAAATTGAATACTAGAACGGGAAAATTGAATTTCATACTCTGGAAACTCAATGGTTGTCTCGTTAAAAGCTTGTAGGTTATCTAAAGTTAGGGTCATCTTACACTGAACAATGATGAAATGTTGGAGAAATTGAACCTGAGTGAAGAATAGGATTTGGTAAGAAAGAAACTGCAGAAAATCGCCAGAGCCATAGAAAGCTACTTCGTTCTTATCTGGCACATTTATAATTGATAAAATTAGCATATCACCATTTTTTTTTTTTTTTTAATATCAACTGCCATGTCGAATTTACATAGTTGAATAACCGACGTTTCTGCCTGAACTATTCGAATACCAAAGTTTTACTGGTATGACATGTAATATCTACAATACTATCAAAATCGTACTAAAATACACCGTCATTCGACAACTAGTATACCACAATACGTGAACAAAGCAATATTTCAACCCTTAAACAACAATACACTACATAACACATTCATAGATATTACCAACCCCTAACTGAAAAATCACCTAGGTAAAATAGCATATACCACTACTATTTCACATCTACACAACAAGGGTTGCTTGTATTATAACCAGAACACGCTCTTCAGAGAGTATTGTTCAACGAAATAGTTAATAGTTGAACGTGGTTCTTGTATATATCTATGTGTGTATGGTGTCGACAAAGATCGACAATACTCTATACACGGAGAGATGCTGTCTGTTGTCTCGCCGGAGACGACATTACGTTAAAATACTACATTCAATGCATTCGACGAACGCAACGTCCCTTTTATACATACACAAAATATATTTCAGTATACGATTTAGTTGTTGCTGAAAGTCGATCAGGGTCAGGACGACAAACGCAGTTCGCGTTGACAACAATTCACTGTATATGTTTTTTATGATATATTAAATCTCTCAATCACATCATCTGTTTGAAATATTTTATTTCACATGAGAGAAAAACATACTCAGTGCAGTATGTCGACGGCGACGCGCATCTCTGACTTAAGTCATTTCAGTGACACTTATATTATGTATAACTGATAAAACATAACGGAACTTACATCTGTCTTAATCTATGTGTATTTATTTTATTGTTGGGAATAAAATTTTTTTTAAATTGTGTTGCGCATCAATTGTTACTTGATAACGGAACTTCTAATATTTTGTAATCGATCCAATTTGTGAATTACTGTGTAATGTTGTTGTGAATGAAAATGGTTAATTGTGCTGCGCGTCACTGATTTATTAATTTGGTGTTTAGTTTTAAAGGAAAATCTAAAATTGTGAGTGCGTTTTTGTGTTAATATTCCAAGATCCATGCATTGCCGTCTACAGCACTTTTTACGGTGTTTAGTATCTTAATACCATTGATTAAAATATTGATCGAGATAATTTTTTAGTCCACATCTCGACGAATTGTTCTATTTCTTGCCACTTCTCTGTTGTGCTATAACAAAATTTTTGTTTTAAGTAATATGTTTCATTTTGAAATTCACGATCTTAAAAAAATTGTAAAGTGAATTTTTCAAAAATATTTTTTACAATCTGTGATTTCATGTATATAAGTTTATAAACAATTTTGGCAAGTCTGGCTCTTGGTATATAACGTGTGATCCTTGATTAGAATATCTGATATCCGATGCGTGCCACAGAAATTACAAAGTTTCTTTATTTTAATATTTTCGTAAATTATTCGGTGATGTCATTGCTTGAAAATAATATTCATTATTCAAAGGCACATACAACCAAGGTTGTTTTACCTTAGAAAGATTACAACGGATCATATGACTGATCAAAATGAGATCGTTTAAGAGAGAAGGTAGAAATACATATGTGTGTGTAATATGTACTCATAACTACCCTCTCGCTTAGGCAGTCTCACTTTGGTTTGTAAGAAAAAACTCGTAGGCCAATAAGAGGGTTTTTCGGCCTTCACTTGGCCACTTTTTCGGGATGATAACATCATGTTAACAACTTGTTTTTGATTTAAATATTAATAGAACTTTTTCCTCTTCAAAAATTATGAAGAAAATGGCACTACCCATTTTCTTTTTTGCAATCTGTAAAATTTTTAATTGCACCTTCAATTGCACCAGCCTCAAATTGACAGATATCACAAAATCGTTTTTATATCTGCTATGTTAAATGATGTTTCCCTTACAATAACAAAAATCTATTATCCAATTTGAAGATTGTGTATGAAATCGAAACTTTTTCCGCTGTGAGAAAGAACACGGCTTACTTACAGAATTCTTGAAGAGAAAAAAGGTGTTGTACTAATCATTACTAAGTAACATAGAACATTTTTAGCTTGACGGTTATGATAACGAAAACACCCAATGTGCCCACGAAAAAACCCGTATCATTCAGAAATCTGCTTTCAATTACATGGATATTCCAACTAACCTCATTTTGATCTTCAATAGTTTTATTGCTAGACCTCTTGAATTATTATGACATCTCTTTCGTTTTTCTGTTATAAAAACTGCAAATAAACCATAATATTAACCGGTAAACCATAAATGTATCTTAGACTAATTCTGCATTTAATTTAGAATAAATATATCAATCAATTTGTACATTATTTTATTTTAAAAAACATGATTAAATCTTTGACAAGACAGTACACTGACTGATAACAAAACCGAACTTCCTGCTTCTTAGTATGTATATCGTAATCTCTCAATCTATGAACTACAGTGTACATTATTGAATATTAAAAATTTTGTTTACGGGGTTTTTAAAATAAAAATATGTTTTTGTTTTTTATTAAAATAAAAAGTTAATTTTAATATATTTTTTCAGTGCCTGTAAAAGTGTGTGGTCCAATGTTAAAATGTGCTAGAGTATTGATTATTTTTATTACTTTGATGATTGAAATATGTGATGTTAATAATTAATAAGCTATGTAATGCTTTTAAGCTCAATTTTTAATGTGTTGATATATATGTTATATTTTAAATGTGAACTTTTATGAGTGTGTGATTATATATATTTATCTGAAAACGTGGAACGAATTGTTTTAGATTATATTACGATGAGTGGATTTAAAATTCAGGTAATTGTTTTCAAATAAAATGTTTTCAAATTTTCAATAAACACTTATATCCTCCACGTTTCATTACATAAGGGCTAGACGAACAGATTGTTTTCAATTTTGCTGAGTTTAATATCTCATTTAAAACCTTTTAAGGTTAACTTAATATAAGGTAAAATTAATATAAAAATCAAACTTTATCCGTATTATAAATATCCACTGGACTAAAAGCATTTAAAAATTCACCATGTAATTGTACATTGGTTAGTTCGTTTATTTAATGAATTTTTAACTTGAGTTCTAGCTAAGTTTGGTCAAGAGTTTTTGAGTTTTATAATTTCAAAATTCTTCAAATATATGTTTAACTTCTGATGAATCATTTGATGATATAATCATTTGCCTAACCATTTATGTACGTTGGTACAGGCAGAACTCAAATGAAAAATCAAATCGAAAATAATTACGGCCTTATTTATGAAGAAGTCTTATTTTTATAGAACTCCCTTGAGTGAATATTTTAAGGTTCAAAATGCTCTAAAATTACAATTAATTACCAGGAAACTTAAAGTTAATCCAAAAGTGTTTTTTCTATTGGATTTTTGATTGAAATTATTGATTTTTGAAATTTTGATTGAACAATGTATGTGCATAATAGTTTTTTTGTTTTTGTTTGCTAGCCTCTAAAAAAAAAAAAAAAAAAAAACAATGCGTTATTCACAAAGAAAAATCGGAAAATTGCAATATTTTTCTGTTTGTTATTCTACTTTCGAAGTGTAAATAATTCAGTTGAGTTTTTTAATACCGATAACAATATTACTAAGGGTACTTATCAATATTAAACGATCTCTGCGTATGTTATGAAAATATATTGGCTTTAAGGTATTTGGGGGACTTAAGGTGGGTTTTTCATAGAGTACCGCATTAAGATGGAAAGTTTATCTATGCAATT
Source organism: Chrysopa pallens (assembly GCA_020423425.1). NCBI lineage: Eukaryota > Metazoa > Arthropoda > Insecta > Neuroptera > Chrysopidae > Chrysopa > Chrysopa pallens. The sequence goes on from CM035594.1 coordinate 34,313,431, forward strand.
TTTTTATCGTTATTTCTTTGTAGAAAACTAGATCTAAACATGCAGTATATTTTGGTAAATTATTTGTTAACAGTTGTTTACTTAAACTGAAATACCACTGGCATTTTGAAATTTTTGGTAAAAGAATTTAAAAAAATCAACAATAAAAATGGGTTATTAACAAATCACTTATTACATAATAATTACAATCAAAAATATATTGTCATACACAAAATTCGTGAATTAAATATTTTGGTTTCGTGTACTAGATGTTCAAGGAACATGAATGAATCTATAAAATTGAATAAAATAATTATTCCATGTTTTTATTTGCAACATTTTGTAGTTAAAAAAAATAATTGACCACAAAAACTTTTTTTCTTCTAAATTTTATAAATAGCTTATTAAATAATCGTAACTTGTGGGTGCATATTTATTTTTTTAATAAGGTAAATAATTATGTAACTAATTTTAATTCGTACCGTGTACCATGCGATTTAGAATATGGATGGCTGTATACCAGATGATTTCAGTGTATGCATATAAATTAGTTTTAATAAATTTAAGGATATATAAAGTGGATAGTTACATCGAAATCAGAAAATAAAACATGTTCGATACATTTTAATTATTCAATTTGTATTTTTAAACTTTTAATACTAATACCTGAATCTGAAAATTTTAACTTTTGAAATTTGATAAAATTCAATTGTTTTAAATCAAAACAATGAAGCAAATAAAACTAGTGAAAAAAGTCACAGGAAATCTCAGATATGCCTGGAACGAATCAAGTTAGATCCGAGCCTTGATTGGTGGTTATATATTTTTTGGTCAGCCACAAATTTCCAGGCTATTTTTTAGTCATAAAACATATTTTATAATTTCAATTAAAAATAAATTTAAAACCATTATGAATTTACTATCATTAAAAAATTTTAATTATGAGGTTTGTGATAAAATTCTTTTTTACAATTATTTCGAAATTAAAATAATAATTTATATCGTTACTTCCATACGCATTGGAAAGTATATAAAATGTCTACAATATTTCTGCAAGTATTGTGTAGATCAAAATATCTTTAGGAATTTTGCTGCCAAAGCTTGCTTATGAAAGCACTGGATGACTTAGTTTATGAGTACTAGTGTTAATAATTTATTTCTTCTGCTAACACCAATTATTGAATAGCCTGTCTTTTTCTTTTTTTATAATTTTTGGATGTTTTCGTTACATTTGAAGCCTATGCCTAAAGTTGAGTTTGTGGCTATTTTTCGCCAATATTTAATCAAGTACTTTCACCATTGATGCATCTACATTTTTTATTATTTTTTTTTATAATTTTTATTATACACGGTTTTCAACGGTGACTAAACTGTAGGAGCTGGTTCTGATCCCCAAATTAAAAAAAAATAGCGTGTGGATTATTTTCTAACTTTGACCATTTTAGAGAAATTTTTTGCGGTTACATTTTTGCTGTGTAATATCTTTCTGCTTGTTATCTATAAGAGTGGATTCGTGAAAAGAAATTAAAATTTAGATAGATATATTTCTAAATATTCTAAATTTGAATCATAAAAAGATTAATTGTTTATCCTAAAAAAAAAATTCGATAATTTTTATCAGGTGACCTAAAACACTAGGCAGCCATGGTGTGATGTCATTTTGGTAAAAATTATTATCTGTCTTTGTCAGCTCACTCTAAACAATTATTTTAATTATTAAAAAATATTTGAAAGTGTAAGGTTATATATTCTTTAATATAACATATCGATACCATGTCACCAAAATGGCAGACAGCGTTTATACAGCGTTTTAGGAATAAAAAAGTTTTAAATTTTATGTAATTTTATGTTAAGAAATCGTGTTTATTTTGTAAAATTATTTATTTTTTATGAAGAAATCAATATTTTGAAGTACTTTTTTAAATATTGGAATACTTATTATTGAATTTAACGGTTTAAAAATAAAAATACCCGAACAATTTAATTCTCATTTAGTAAACAAGAAATAACAATTGGGAGTAAATTTATTAAAAATAAATTTTATTAAATACGACATGATTAAAGCACATTTTTAACTAATTCAATCGAAACAATTGTTACCTTTGTATTAGGCAAATCAATTACTGTGTTAAGATTTCTCTTGATTATAACAGAAATGTTTGTATTTAAGCAGAAAATAGTTCTGAATCTGATTGGAAGTTAAGAGTTTCACACGTTCATAATAAATTAAATTAATTAGAGCTCTATATATGTGAAAAATCATCGTATTTTATAATCCTTTTTCATTATTGCAACTTGGTGGGAGTGCAGGTAAATAGATTAAACATATCGTTTTGTTATAAATTTGAATGTACCTTGCGTTTCCACCATATATAGATTTTTTTCTTAGAACAACTTTGAAAAGTTTTTGTTTATTTTAATTAATATGTCGAAAAAGACATAAAATAAAAAAAAAATTTAACTGTTAGACCAGAGTAGAAGTCTTCAAAAATGGTAAATAGTGAAAAAATTATAGTAGGATGAAATCCATTGGAAACAGAGGAGAATATAATAAAAATGAAAAGAAAAATAATTTATGGGCGATCTGAGTTCGGGAAGTAGACGGGGGTGAGTTTTTAAGGGTAAAACTCGGTTTATCTCGATTTCCGGTAAAACTACAAGTTCTATGGAAAAAATAGAATTGAAAACGAAAGTTGTAAGTAATAAAAAGATCTACAACTTTTGAATTCACACTTTGTTCACATAAACTCAAAATTTATGTAAAATATTGAAATAACCAATTTTTTGATTTTTACTTTAAAAAAAAAAAAATTTTTTTCACGAAATTTGTTGAAAACTTAACTTTTCATGTTCCCAACACACCGTAATTTTTTTATTTAATAAATATCGAACAAGCAACCTATTTTTTTCGAGAAAGTTAAGTATAAATACAAAAATTGTAGATCTCTTTATTACCTACAACATTATTGTCATTTAACTTTTTTCCATAGTATTTGTAGTTTTGCTGGAAATCGAGATAAACCGTGTTTTATCCTTAAAAACTCACCTCCTGCTACTTCCCGACCTCAGATCGCCCATAAATTATTTTTCTTTTCATTTTTGTTATATTCTCTTCCGATGCCAATGGGTTACCTTCTACTATAATTTTTGCTGGTTTCAAAAATTATCGACCCTGGTCTATTGTATGATTATTAGAAGTTAAATGAACTAACAATATATATATATATATATATATATATATATGTGGTTGCAGTGAGAAAATACGTCATAGGACATAGATAATAGATCTTTTCTGTTCATAAATAAAATGACTTTATGAAAATATTAAATTACAGAAAAAATATAGAGACATTCGTTACAAACTACATGTCATACTACAATAACAAAGTCGAAATTGAAAAATGATATTTTATTAAAATAGTTAGTTATAGTATATTTTATATAAATAAAAATGATAATACATTTTGTATTTAAAAATAAATATGTCTCAAATTAAAGTATCAACAAAACCATTCTATGTAATCATCTTTGTAAGAGATTAATAGGATTTATAAGTTTTATAGGCTTTTTTCGATATCTAATCGCTATACTATTTTGAATATATTATAACCTTAAATAAATCCTTTGTAATACTTATTATGGATTTTATTAATAATAAAATAAAATAATATGTTTTAAAAATAGTTCTACTAAACGGTATATAAAAACGGTTCGACGTAAGATCTAGTAGGTATTTACCTATTATTTCTATACTCGATTTTAGTATAAAGTTTGCAACGATTGTCAATATTGACCGCACAAACAAAATTTGGGTATAGGTGTTCATAGAACCACCTAATTAGTCCATTTCCATTTTTCCGCCCGTCAAGATAACTCATAAATGAAAAAAGAGAGCGAGTTGAAAATTTGGTGGTGTGTTGTGGACCTAAAAAGTGAGTTTAAATTTATGAATAAGCAGGCTCTTTATTTAAGTTTATGTTGGTTAAAAACATTCAACTATTGTTTTTAAACATTTTTTCGTTAAATGTTTGGATAGCGAGTTTGGATACTATACATATTATTAAATATGTATTTTTAACTTTATTGTCTGGATATTTAAACTATTATATGAATGCTACTGATTAAAAATAGTTCAAACACTGATTCCCAAAAAAAATTAAGAAATTTTAATAAATTATTATTATTTGATAGAAACTTAATAATAACTTGACTTAAATAAGATTAAAAAAGCTTGGATCATAGTTTTACGCCAAGTTTATTTTGTATAAATGTAAATATAAAAAATATAATAAAAATAAATAAATAAATAAAAATCAAACAAGAAGAAAGTTTGGTTATATTAAGAGGAAAAAAAATACTGTCAATTATTATCTCTTAGAAGACTATATACAAATTTTACAACATATTACCATAGATGACTATATACAGGATTTATGAAGTTCCCAAGACTGATTCGTGTTCAACTGATTTTGAGACTGCCCCAATGTAAATTATGATAAGTACAATGGAAAAAGGATGAGATTTACTATACTCTTTCCATTAATTTTCGAAGTGCAGAAATACAAATATAATTTCATTGCGCCACTTTTTGGATTCGTTATTTTTTACTTGTCTAGCCATAATCAAAAGTAGTTGCGACCGTTTTTCATTTTTTTAATTATACGAATACCGATTATCATAATTTTGTATATAGATATTTAATTTTTATTTCAGTTATATAATAAAACGTTCGTTTCAAAATCTTGCATGTGTATTTAAATTTGCTAAAAGATTCTAAGAAAACTAGATTTTCTAGGGAATTTTTTTAAATTCAAAAGTGGTACATTAACATCGGCCTCTTTGTACGTATTTAACTTTAAATTGAACTACAATAACTACAATAACAAAACCATTTGAACCTTTTGTATTCGGTCACCCGTCACCGTGCCAGTATGTATGTATGCATTTATGTAAATGCGTGTGTGTGTATGTTATGACTTCTAAAGCATACACAAACGCGACATTTTCAAAAATAAATTCAAATGATTAATATACTACTTATTCATAAAAAAAAAATGATTTGAATAAATAATAGACTCAGTTGTTAGTTGCACCAGAAAGAACAAATAACAAGTCAAGCGTGCCCATGAATTTTATATTATGTGATTGTAGTATTATTTGTCTTCTTCACAGAGGAGCTGCTCAAATGTTGCTTGCCTAGGTAGCACTATCACAAACGATACGGAGTCATAATCATTTTTTCTTGTACCTTGGGAACATAATACACATAATATATCTATATTATAACTAGTTTATTAGAATCATAGCAAGAAGAATTAATCTTATAAAATTGTTTATTGGTCTGTGAAGAAGTTAAATAAATTCAAAAAACGTGGCACTAAGCTATTCAATCAAACTGTCGAAATGTGTCTACGCATTTTAAATGCACTTAAAATATGTTTAACTAGCTGTGTGCTACCTTTTCGTTCGCATGAAATTCGTTTATAATATTAGCAGTCATATTTTTTCAGCCTATATGGGCCAAGCATTGTTATCATTAGGAGTTTACTTAAATCAAGAATGTTTCTTGTATAACCAATTTTTCATAGCGTGCTTGCTTGTGACTACACTCCTGATTTTGAAGAGTAATGAGCATAATTGGTCTTGATCTTGCAATCTTGGTCTTGACCAAGATTTTCTAAGACCGAGTATGCAAAACCAAGACTAAATACAAGATTGAATAACAGCTAAATAACCGATAAATACATGAGTCAAAAACTATTTAGCAAACTTGAAAATGTTGTTTTCGTCGAACAAAACGATTTTTGCATTTTAAATTTTTAGTTTGCTTTCTTAGATTTTCATACTAAATATAAAAAACAATAAAGATGTTTCACTTCGAACTGATGCTGATGTACCTTTTATTAAAATACATTGGTATGCATTGTATACGAGTATTATGTAGCCGTTTTCGAATTATACAGAAACAAACTACTATAAACATAGCGCTCAGTTCAAAATCATAACAAACAAACAAGTGAAGCAAAAGATGAGCATGCATGCAATGCAACAAGACGTTGGTGTCAATAGTACATTGAGTAAAACGCATTACCATGCCGAGTTGTGCCATTCAGCTTATTATAATTGCAATGAAATAAAGTGTTTTATGAGTTAATTATTAATTGTGAGATATTCATAACTTATACATTTAATAAGGTTCATGATCATTATGCACAAAAAAATTAATAAAAAGAACGTAAGATCAAGACCACCAAGATTAAGACATAAACTACCCCGGCTTGCCATTTTTTGCGCTTTGTCATTCTTCTTCGATATTAACTGTAGTCTTAGGTTTTCTTCGTAAGGTATTTATGTGTATGTATGGTCTATATAGCCTGAAAAATTTCTTTATTATTCTTCTTACTGAATTTTGGGTAATTCTCAATATTCAAATCTTTGTATTTAGGTTTTAGAGTAGTTTGATATTAAGATATCGTCCAAATTCTGTTTTGAAAGTACTACCCCATTATTCAATGGAATAAAATATTAAAAAAATACAAAACCTAAAAATTCTCATTTCTATGAAAGTTCAATTAAAAAACAAATTATACTTTATAATTTACATCCCCAAGATATTCTAATTTGGTTGTCTTTTGAGCATTTCTACCGCTTTGAAAGGCTCGCGTAGAAACGTTCTCACTTAAAACTAATAAAAGGCGTAGCAGAATACTAGAGCGCAGGAAATTTTGCTGTCTTCAGATCCGCTATTCGTACATTTTTTTTACAATTTAAATTAAAGAGAGTGCTTCAAATAGCAAGCGATAATCATGTGCTTTGTTCCAACACATATATGTTTCTAAGAGACATGTTTTGGGTTAAATGTTTATACAGTATTCATATCAGAGTCTCAGAGGTACTCGTTTCGATCTGATCGGGATGCAAAAGGTCTTGGAAAAAAAAACCAGATACTATTATTTTTGACGGATTAGTTTGCCTGTGGATTTGTGGTACCGCAATGTTTTGGTCATTGAATAGTTAAAAAAATTTTAGGTTAAAATTTTTCAAGAGTTGAATTCCAATCATTAAAAATCATTCTTTACTTCACACATATTATATCCAAGAAATGTGACATATATTCGTATCTAAAAATAACTTCTTCAAAAAGAATAAAATAAAATAATATTAAGAAGAGATCGTGATAGTCATCAGCATCGTAATAATAAAATTCAAGAAGAGAGTCAGTCATTATGCGTCTGTATTGTGTAGAATAAAACTACAGATAGACATAACCTCAACTTGGTAACTCATTACATTATGACTCATACGTTAAATATAGAAAAGTCAGGTTTTTTATTTTAAAAGAATATTCCATTGTTAAGAATATTTTTACCTTAAGAGTGTTAAATTGTTGTTTGTGGATATTCAAGATTTTAAATATATGCATTTTTACTGCAGCGCGGATTACTTTTAGTGTGTGTACGATTTTTATGGGACAACAACTGATGATGGATCCGTTGTAACATATTTATTCACTTAAGAAGTTGTAAAAGATAAAGCGGGTTTACTGCTCTGTAAATCAAAAACTACTTGTTATGAAAAAACCATGTGGGTGAACATGTCGAAATTCACTTAGGGTTCAGTTTGGTTAAATACAATTTCTTTGACATACAAATGTTTTGCATTTCTCAAAGGTGCAGTTAGTTGGGTAATATTTTCCTATTATTCCTGTGATCTATCTTTTCGTTTTATGTTGTGGATTGAGATTTCATCAAAGCAACTCTTAGAATTAGTCTAAAATACTCTTAAACTCTTATTCTTCTTGTCTTTTCGATCTAAAAAGAGAATGTAAAGCGAACTTTTTAAGTGAAGGCAGAAAGCAATTTTGAACTTGATAAAATGAAAATATTAAAATTATAAACATTGTAAAAGTTGATGTTATTATTTGAAATTTCGTAGGGGGAGAGGAGTCACTAGATCAGCGGTATTGCGGTCAGGTCTAATAGCAATGTTTCTGGATTCATTTCCCGGTGTGCCTTGAATTTTCTTCTTAACCCTTCCACCTATTTACCAAAAACTTCCTAAATTCTCTCAGCCCAAAAAAAATAATAATTACCTGATCTTTGGGTAAAAACATGGCAACCGCTTCAGTTTTGTAAACAACGTATCGCTACGTGCATCGAGATCTAGCGCCAGTAAAAATCAAATACTGACTGTGGATTTAGATAACGATCTGAAATCTCGTCGGTTTAAATCAAACTACAGAAATAAAGGGTCATTGTGTTTTCTTATACGTGAGTTGTCTTTTCTGTTCTTTATTGATTGTAGGAGGCTGAGAATTACAATTCATGTACCATTTGAACCAGACTTACACTCTTTCAATCAATGTTTTCCTCGATGAAGTTCGTGAACAAAAATTGGTTAAAATTAGTGTTGTTTTTAGGACATTTTTGAAAGGTGTAAAATTAATTTGATTAGGTTATAAATGGTTATAAATTTGATTGTATTTTTATGAAAGATGTTTAGAAATTTTATAAATATGTGTTATTTTTTATTTTTACTGTAACATACATTCTGTACATGCAATTTTGATTCAATATTATTGATTCTAAAAGTAAAATAATAAAATATTAATTAATAATTAAGGTATTTATTTTATGATATACCTTCTAAATAAATTTTATTAAGAAATTCATACAAAGTTAGAAGCTGGATAGTTGGGCTTTTTAGCGAAAAGTGGGTGACTTCGACAGTAACCGGATAGTCGGCTTTACCAACTAGTTGACGACTTATCGTAACAAGTCTAGTTACAATTATTTACTTGAAAATCTATATAGAAATTCTTTAACCTTTTGGTCCCTCAAATAATTCATATTTTTTTTAACTTGAAGATTTATTATATATATGTAATATATATTTTTTAAAAGTTCGTTAACAAGACCAAAAGACCCTCCAGCCGTCTAGAATTGAATGCGTTGCGTCGTCAATCGTCATATATTAAGCCAGCCGGCTACATATTGTAGTGTACATAATCACATCTTAGTCGTTCGCCCACGTAATTAAAACGCGTTCATTCAACTTAATTTATACAATAACGCCATAAAAACTTTGTTTTTTTTTGGTTTAATTAGAATTTATATGCAACGGCGTTTTGAACTTATAAAACCAATGGTAAAGCGAAACTTGTAATAAAAAATTTTTGGAAATTTTTGTGTCTCTGAACTTTCTAGTATATCAATTATTTATCAATCAACGGTGAGAGAAAATAAAATTATCGTTTAAAATAAAACTTACTAAAAATTTATGTTCAATGAATAATCAAAAATCAATCTTTTCCAACATTCAATTTTCAGTATAATTGAATGTTGGAAAAGATTGATTTTTGATTATTCATATACAGATGGGCATGAAAGACCTAACGTTTTGGATCACATAGAAAATAAATTTTTGGGACAATTGCTTGTTGCTTGTTGATCTTATCCATAGATAATTAGTAATTAATTACAATAATTTACCAATGATGAGTGCACTATAAAATAATGAAGGAGAGTGGGGGGGATTGCGCTTACCGGAAGAGAGAAGGTATTAGTATTTAAAATTATAAATAATTATTGTTATAAAAATTCGAGGTAATCCACACCACCTTAGTCATCAATCGTGAATTATTATAATTAATTACTAATTACCTATAGGTTAGAATCGACTTTCTATCTCGAATCGGATCGGAAAATTGGATAACAAAAACTAGTTAGGTCTTTCATGGACAATCTGTATATAACTAATTAAATAGTTAGAATGACTTAAACCAATCTTATAGTGTTTTAGATTTGTGTGCTATTTGATCTTTGCTATTCGAATTAGAAATAGTGGTGGTTTGTAAATAACAAGAAAAAATCAAAACGAGCATAGATTTGAAAATATTAAAGAAATATTTGCATTAATTTAACATATTGGTGAATATATTGTTTCTATTGAACAAAAAAAACGTCGATAAAATCGGTATGCATTTTTGTGAATTTTAGAAATTTTTTGAAATAAACGAGGATTTGTCGGAAAGAAAGATGGGTTATGGATTCATTGGACCCAATGGATGGATTTCGATCACGAACTTAAACTCACTTTGTAGGTGCAGAATTCGATTTTTAGCTTTAACAGAAAACTTATATTCTCTGAAATTCTATACATGAAAATAAAAAATTTAAATTCGAAATTGAAAGTGCGAAAATTTATCGTTAATGACGATGAAAATGAATATAATCCAGACAGATTTTTTGAGAATAATAGCTGAAGTAATGATCTCTTGCTATAGGTTCCTTGAATTGGCCAATAAATTATTATTATAATAATTAATGCATGTGAAAATTGTTCAAAGAAATTGTGTACTCATTAATGTCCGAATTATAGTTCATGAAGTCTTAATCAATTTTTTAATGCTTTAATGCTGCATCGGTTGAAAAATTTCAAAACAAAAACTTGTATATAATCAAAATTCAAGGATGTTAAAATCTTTTCACGGATATATCATGTTTCTAGTAAATAATTTTTATATGGTTATAAAAATTTTTATGAAGGCGTAGTTTATGAAAATTATTGTTTAAAATTCCATAACTTTAACGGTACTAGTATCAATTGATTATGATTTGGTCATAAATTTAATCAGATTTTAAATTGCGTAGAACCTTTGAATTATTGAACATGATTTAAAGCGATAATTTCATCTGAAATAAACTCCAAAATTGTTTTGACACACATTCAATATCCTATTGGCTATTGAATACTATATTGGCTGGCTGTCTGGACATTCAAAAAATGCTGGTAATGAACAGGTTGATGATTAACCAAAAAATGTGAAAATAGCCCATTACATATTCCACAACCGTTTATTAAAATACTGAAAAGCACAATTAAACATAAAACAATTTCGATGGAGACATGCAAATGCTAAGATAGTAACCATCTATTAGCAAAAGACCTGGAAACGTTAGCAACTTTGAACAAATCCGTTGAAGATGTTTGATTACTAGCCACTGTAAACTAAACAAATATATTAAGAAAATCAATCTTACTGAAAATGATTTGTATACAAAACCGAAATTCAGATGGGACATCTATAATCTAAAAATCATCTAACTACAAATCTAATCTAATCTTATCTTGTTCGTGTCCATTTCCATAGATGTATAATCATAAGTCGTTAACTAGTCACTGGGTATTTTCTTCCATTCAAATTGTAAATCCTACAACTACAAATACGCATTGAAATGACAAAAGAAACACATAAATGTATTTTAATCTTATTTTTAATTTTGAATTAGCTAACTTGCCTATAAAATAAAAAGTTAATAACACTAACATAATAACAATGTAAGAAAACAAATAAATATTGTATTATTTTTATTATTTTAATTTAAAACAAATTTAAAATAAACTCACCGGTTTGGAAATTGGTTCACTAAATAATCACTTTAAAGCAATATTGAATTATTTGACAACAATAAGTTCTTGCTGAGGTTAGTCTCTTAAGTTATGATTCATAAAATGAAAACTTTGGTTAGGGAAGACTGGGGAATGACGAACACTTAAGGAAAATTGGAAATACTATTGCAAAAAGTCAAATTTATTTCATGATCACATTGGCTAACCGTCTCTATTATATTAAAACAAGATAACAGTTGCTATAACACGTAATAGTATCTCAATGACAAACAGATTTGTAACATCTAATTAAAATTGAGAAAATATCATTATTGTATTGTTATTTATAGTTAACTACCTAACATATCCCCAAAATATTGATATATTGAATAAAGCATTTTTGGATAACAATAGTAATATCAAAATTTATCTTCGTAATTATTTTCCACAAAAGTATATTAACAGACAAAATCAATTAGAGTATTACCAAATTCCAAATTAACTGACCCAATTTTTCTGTTGAAAAATTGAAAACTCTGTTAAAATTAAAATTTCACTAAATACTCGAAATTATTAATTTAAGATTAGTCGTACCTAATTAAATAAATCGTCGGAAAAATATGGTCTCAAAGCATGAGCAATATTTTCATAAAATTAACTAAAATCAATGACAATCAAAATACTTTTGGAAATTATTTCATATTAAAAACTCCAATATTTCAATGTTCGTTCTTACTTCAGCCTTCTTTACGTATAAACTAAGAACTAAATTTTTTTTGAAATTTTTTAATTTCCAATAATCAAATAATATTTAGTTTTAATAAATAAAATTTAGTCTTTCTTAGATTTTACTTAGCTTTGCTCATGTTTTGTTAGTTTTTCTCATGCTAAGCTCGAGTCACATCTCGGTAGCTCTTTGATTTCATTTTATAATTAGTAAAGCGTCGTAATATTCGTACAAATCTAATTTGTTCCCTCAGTCTCAAGGTATGAGTTAAATTCTATATTAGCTAATTTTTTAAATTAATATTCCAATTTTGTAATTTCCTGATTTCTCTATCCGTAAGTGTATAAACATACAGTTTTAGTTGTTTATCAGTTTGATAATACAAAACATCATTTTGAAATAAACTATAACAATATGGTTTCCATTTTGTTTATTTTGAAATAAAAAGTTTATTTTAATTGTTTTTAAATATTTGTTTTATTAAACATAAATATTATTTTTTTAATAGTAATTCTTGCAGGCATCGAAAATTATCTTTAATAGCTCTGCATGTATTTTAATAAAAACAACTGCAGCACAATATTTTGAATATTGATTAATATAATAATTCCCTTAAAGGTTTTTCACAAATGGGTTCCTAACAAATTTTAGCAATGTTTTTGGAAAAACGATCAGAAATCGAATGTGATTTTTTCGACTTAAATGTTGTTGGCGGACTAAATGAATACGTGGAAAAAGCGAAATTAAAACTTTTTCAAAGTCCAAATCGCGGTCCTCGTATTCACTGGCTTCAAAAACTAGAAATCAGCACAATGTAAATTAAACTTGATCAAAATAGTTTTGGAAAAATTCTGCAAATAATATATCCAACAATAATTTAAAGTACCGCTTCAAAATCGTTTATGAATATTACCTTGAAATTACGCCAAAACATCACACCTTTTTTATCATTATTACCCTTCTCACAAAAGAAAAAGTGGTTAAGGACGTTTCTTGTTTGAATATAAACGATGTGCAAATTAATAATAATATGCCAATAAAATGATGTCATTTTGAGGCGGAGTGGTGACAAATTTTTATAATTGTTTGGCAATTATACAACCTGGAAGAGAAATCATAAGTCGTGAAACGATTTGACGAGAAAGAAAAGCATATAAAATAATTTAAAAATAATATTCATTGCCGTCAATTCTGGGAGAAATAAGGGAATAAAAATATTATTCATTATATCGAAATTGATATATATATATATATACAGATGCTGTCGGCATTAGTTTAATAGTCTTTTTACGAAATTAAGTTTATTTAGATGCTAATGGAATCACGTAATTAGACCATCTCCGTTTTTGTTTGGCCGTCTAACTTCCATCAAGGTTACTAAAAAACGAACAGAGATAGCGAGCTGAAATTACGCTTAAAAAGTTAGATCAAGTTCATGAATAAGTTATGTCGGTCCATTAGGTTCAATGAATCCGTGACCCAACTTTTGAACCATAAAAGATCTAAGAAAATTTAATAACCAAAATTCGCATCTTATATGATTGCTCAAAAATATACTAAAAATAGAAGGGGCAAGTAATTTAAAAAAAGTTTTATTTATCCTATTTTGCTTTCCCATTTAATTTCATATTGATTGTTCTAATGCCAATGGACCGATTTTGCATATTCACAAACTTAAACTCAGTCTTTATATTTAATGTGTCACTAAAGTTGCAACTCGAATAGGTGGTCGGACATACAAAATATAGACTCAAACTAATATATAATAATATTTTATAAAAGGTAATTTCAAGCTCTTTATTTATGTAAAAAAAAAAAACGTTTTGTCAACATTTGATCAACTAAAAGCTGAGGATACATTTAAATTGTACTATGACTACGCGTCTGTATAAATGAATATGTGATTGGTTGATAAATACTTTTTAAGCATCAGTCTACTCAGACTGTATATTGAGCACATAATGATTTCATTATCATAATATTATATTAACGAATGAACACGTATAAAAGTCTGTAACCATTTAAATATTGTAAACAAATATGACCTCGCCCTGTCTTTTTATCGATGATAACGTGACAGTCATATAAATGCACGTATGTGTGTAAAAATAAAACTTTTTTAAATAAATTAATGTTATTATTAATCATAATTTACGTTTAGGTCGTTCAAATATGTACCTATAATGTGGTGTAAGCAGGGATGTGCCTGATCGTTAAAAATTTATCCAGATCCGCGGGTGCGGTACGGATCTTAACTTTTTAAATCAATCAATCGATTTAATTTTTTTTCATAAATAAATTTGAATTTAGATAGAGTAATTACTAAGTAGTACCTTATGATAAGATATTTAAAAGTTGAAATATTTTGACCAAATATGTAAAGAAATAGAAACTATTTTAATGAGATTTAGCAGTGTTTTATTGCTACCTTTAATTATAAATTCATATACGCAATGAAAAAAAAAACGAATATGGATCTTTTCTCTTTTGGATATCCGGAAATACGGATACGGATATCCGGGATATCCCTGGTTCTAAGTTACAATTTATAGAAGAAATGTTTACTAAATTATCACTTTAAGGTTGTATCACCGTGGCATAGTATACTAAGTGCACATAAACGCTGAGCCAAATGAGCTCGAACCGGGATCAAAATAGATAAAAAAACTGTCCATAAGATCCCACTTTTACGAAAGTTTGATTATTGTGATTTTCCGGGCAATGTAATCTTGAAATTAACCTAGCGCGGTAATCTACATAGAAAAACTTTAGTATGGAAAGCCGACTGTTTTTTTATTTCCATGATCCTCTTGATTTTCGCCTCTACTTCATTTACTCCGATTAAATCCTAAAAATACGGCAGTCAAAATGCTCGAGATACGAATTATATTATAGTTGGGTATGGTTTTTTATTTCTTTTCTAATCAATTTTTACTAATAAAATAACTCGATAAAATACAACATGGTATAATGAAGTTATGAAGTTCGCTTATATCTATAAAATTATGATTGAAGTACAGATTTAGGTTACCATTCGTTAGTTGTATTAATTTCATCAACCGTTACTATACATAGACAAAGTTTAACCTAAGAAATTATTTGTATAATCAATTACATAATATCATTACATAATTGTTCTCTGATTACAACTGTAAATAATAAGACATCTTATCAAACTATGTCTAACATAATTATTTTTTCTCTTTGTTTTAGGTTGGTTGATTTAAATAAATATATCTTTATTAATGTCAGTCACAGTCACGTCGACTAAGCAAACAAAAAATCTAAATTAAATATTTGCTACAGTGCGGCCAAAAAAAAAAACACAACGGTAAGATGATTTTCCTCAACATTAAGTCAAACAAATAATTTAACAATTAAAATAAGAATATCTTTTGTCTCATAATGCTTCTTGAATGTTTATTTTTTCTAAATATATTTTAATTATTATTTTAGAATTATTTAACTGTATTATGATTTTGTAATATAATTTTTGGTTAACGCTTGAGCAAATAGAACTTAAATGTTTGTATCAAATTAATTTCTTTTGTCTTTCAGCATTCATTGTAGTTTTTTGTAAAAAAATAGAATTACCATTGGTATTATTATTTTATGTTTATTGTATTTTATCGATTATCTAATTAGTTGAGCATTTTTACTAAATACTGTCGACTAAGCTCAACAAAACGATCGAGTTCCCAAACAAAAAATGAGAATGGGCCAAGACAGGCAGCCGATTTAAAAGTATCGGCCAATGATCCAAATATATCATCGGCCCAAGACTGGGCGAGTATCGGACTGTAACGCCATGCCGATATCGGATCCTATGAATGGCCGAGTATAGGATCCTATGATCGGCACACAATCTATTCATTTTCTTCTTCACCGAATCATTTTGAGGTACATGTTTGAAAATATATCTCTTCATTACCAGATTAAGTTAGAATGGGTGTTGAATAGTTCTCGAAGGTATATAAGAACACCTAGAGTTTTTCTGCTACGATTTCTTTCATCTCATATGTGCATCCATTTATGAACTCACAGTTATTCAATGGTTTCCAGTACCGGTTAATAATCCCTGAATATGCTACTCCCGCAACAAAAGCTTACTCTTTGCAGGTACACGGATCAAGGATATTTAGTTTCGAATATAAAAGACAATATCCACAGCTTCTCTAATTGATTTTTGATAATGTTTTATACAGTATGGGCACCGTACATAAAAATGTTTTCATACGTTTCTATGGTCACCAAATACTAGATTATCTATCAAATTGTTAATGGTATATCATTTAACATAGGAAATTCCTCAAAATTTATTAACTAATTAAATGCATAATTATTTATATCTGTAATTGAAAATAATTGCTAATCATTATTGCAATTTTCAACCAATAACTTCAATTAAAAGTCTTTTTTCGTAATTATTCAATAATTTTAGTTTGTCATTTGCTATTCAATTTACATGCAAACAATTGATCAAATAATTATATTTTCTAGAATGTGAATGTTTTATTACAAAATTTAGAAATCCGGGACGCATCAATTGATTAAGAAGTCCTTTCCATGATTGCGCGGTACGGATAAGGGATTTTTATGCTTTGCATTTGATTGGACGAAATAATGTACACATTTTTGGAGTGAAATTAAATTCATTGAGAATGCTTTAATAGAATAGATCTATAACTGCTGAAAATTCGTGTCTTTATTTTAGCTGATACATGCAATGAACTACCTATGATAAAACTAATTCGTAAGTATTCACTAACTCGAAACTTAAAGGTAATCACTAATCGATTTTATTAGCCTTTTATGGCAAAAACTGAAGAAAGCATGTGCACCCACAAATTTTCACCGCCCAATCAAACGCATATCACAGAATTTCCTTTTACTGTTTTGAAAACAATACCGAAAAAACTGAATCTGCTTGTAGAGTTTCAGCACAAGTTTTGCAAAATTCGATAAAAATAATATTAAATCTAATTTATTCAAAATGTAATGCCTAGAAAGTTTACGCAAATAATATGGTTATATATTTGTTTATTTCAAGTATGCACCTAATCATGGTGTTCGGCAGGAATCTAAGAGATCAGGCTTTCCGGCTTCGAATCCTGGGTTTCTATTTCATCTCAAATATTTTTTTAAATTTATTTATACAAATTAAACGATTTATAAATAAAATTTAAAAAAAAATTGTCTCATTTGAACTGCAGTTAAACTCACAGTTGGCTCATATATAAAACCATAAAAGTATAATAGTCGCATTCATTTATGATTATATTTTAGTCGCCTCTGGTCTCGACTAATTCTCAGGTGGTTTGTCTAAAGATTACACATTTTTTAACAAAAATGATGAAATTTAAGAATATGTATGTAAAGGCAGGCAAATGATTCTACAAATACTTTCATTCTCATTTAACATGTTTTGTCCCCGTAAATACTTTTTTTTTTGATAGTTAAAGCATTTTATATTTTGGGATTAGTTTTCTCAGAATTTCTTACTACTTTAAAGTATGTCAATAAGACACAATAACTCAATAACACGAAACTATCCAAATGTTATGAACCCTGTATTTTTTTACAGTTTAACGAAATCTTCAAAAGCTTAAAAAATAATCTGTTCTTGATATCGATTTCCTGTACCATTAAATCTAAAATAATGCATTTTTTGATATTACATCAAGCAAAAACTATTTAAGAACATATTGAAAACTTAGTATAAAGTCTTAAAAATTGCCGTAACCTCGAAAATAACAAATGGAGGAATGCAATTTCAGAGAGTGTGAACTTTTACGATAAAAAAGCTTTAGCTCTCCCATTTAGCTTCTTATTTTTGCTTGTCGGTTGATATTATGACCATTGCGAAAAAAGCTTCCACATAATAATTTAAAATTACATAGGGCATATATCGCTCAGAATTTTTAACTCCATTATTAAATTTAAACGTGTCTTTGAAGTGTAATATTCCACATTTTTACTCGATATAGAGTTTACACAGGAAATACATTTATTTTAGTAATCGGAGAAAATAATTTTTAAAGCATTTTTATTTATGAAGTCTTAAGGTGTTCGATAAAGCATTTCACGTCTTATATAAATCTTAACTGACATCCAAATCATAAATAAGAATTCTTAAGCAATTCTATCAAAATTCAAATTGGTATATGCGGGTATCGTACCAATTTTTTTTTTTTGGATCTAGCCCGATTACAATAGCTTTCTAATAACAATCTTTTTAAATTTAAAAATAGAATAGAAAACAGTGATAAAGTTGCATACTTACATTTCAAAAAACACATTTGTGCTACTGACAAATGAGACAATCTAATCGTTGTTTAGTTTTCATTAACGACATTTTTATTTTTAAATGTTTTTTTAAATTCTATTTTTAATGCCTTTTGTTTGAGTCTTTATTTGAATGTAATGTTATATCTAAAATATCCATAAAAACGATTATTACTTTTTTTAAGTGATTATTTTTAATTGCTTTCATATTTACAGATTTATAAATAGCGATTTCATTCATATTTTTTAATAGCTTTTTAAAAATACAATATTCAGTTTAAAACAGGATAATAAAATTATTTAAGATCCGACTGCTATATTAGTACATTAATAAGTAAGATTATCAATATTGAATTTTACTAAAAAAAAGCGAAACTTCTTCAAAATAAATATGGTATCTTTATATTTTTAAACGGCGAGGGTTTTTACATCAAACTTTGAAGGATTCTCTTTGAAAATACAAACTTTTAAGTGGATTCTCTTTGATTACTCATCTGCTTGTTGATGAAAACGGAAAAAAGGCGATTAAACCAATATAAATCTTATTTGTATACACTTATGTTCCTTATTTACCAATTGGTTACTTTAGCTTGAAGATCTGAAACACCTCATGAAATATGGATAAGTCTGAACATATATACAAGTCAATTTATTCGTAACAAATTTTTTATAGAAAAGCTCTGATAACAATTTTTTTTTAAATCAATTAAAAAACAGATTTAGGCTTTGAAAGAATACATAGCCTAAATTATAAATCTATTTTATGAATTTTTGTTTATTACTTTTGAAATTTGAATGATTGAAGAAAAATTCAAAGGAAAAACGTTTAAATAAAATTATTATTTAAAAAAAAAGTTTCTAACAAAATTTGCGTAGAGGTAAATGGAAAAATTTAATTATCAAGATGGCAGTCAATGTGCTCTATCCTCGATCCCGAAAACTCAAAATTACATTTATGGTGAAGTGTTTTATTAAATTAAAAAATAAAATTAATGCCTTAATGAAATGCACGATTCAATAACAGAAGTAACTGTAGTCTTTTATTTTCTATCCGTAGTATAACCTGTATTTTCTATATTCTGATCCGTTCATCATCGAACGTATTAAATGGTATTGAAAAGGGAAAAAATAGGAATTACTGTTTTCTTCATATTTATGATATATTTTCCAATTTTGTAATTCGATTATAAAAAATGTTATATAGAAATAAAGTTTAACAATAATTCATTGAATCGTAAGCTGTACAAATAAAATTCCACTAAATTGGGTTATTTTTATGTTACATCAAAATACAGGATTATGAAACAATTCAATATATTAACGGTTTGGTAATTTTTTTTTTTAAATCTGTATACTTGTACGATTTACAATGAAAATTTTAGATTAAAAGCATGAACATTTTCGATCGTTCACTCGAATAAATATTAAGTTCATGGTACAAGGTCCTAAATAAATTAAAGTTAATTTGTAGGCGTTTAGTGTATAACATAAATTTGATCAGCATGTGTTAAATTAAGTTATAACCTATACGTAAAATATGTTTATATATATTGTTTTAATATTCTGTTAGCGTAAAATAAATATCGCTTGAAGATACCACCTATAAGCGGCTATGTTTCACATAAATTATGAACTGATCATCAAGTTTGTACACCGACTCATTCGATCAAGTCTTGTGTATGTAAAGACTTCTGCAAAATAATATACAACATGTTTATTTTCAATCTACCTCAAAATCGAATACTTTCTACTATATTATTAACTCATCGGATATTTTTTGGTATCTATAAATATTCGTTTAATCAATAACCGTAAAAATGTTTCCAATATAAAAGTTATTTTCTGTTTCCCATGACTTACACAGCCCTGATTTTAGTATGTAGAGTAGGCACTGCCTACACACCCCGAATAATTTTACAAATAATAAAAAAAAGTTGAAAAGTTGAAAATATTTTATGCTTAGGGCCTCCACCGAACTAAAATCGACACTGGGCTAACCTAAGAGTAGCATTAGGGTAATTTCACAACAAGTTTGTCAGGAATATTTCCATTCAGATAAATTTTAAACAAACTGATATTAATCGATTAAACCGACTGAGACTAGTGTATGAAACTAATTTATATATTTATATTTCCGCTTTCGATTGAATAGGCATCAGTTATTTGATAGGATTATACAACTTGTTAAGTTGAAAATATTTTGATGGCTATAAATGTACTTAACATACTGCATTATGTTAACTAAACACGTAATACACCGCCTACATTTGGACATGTGCCAGATTTCATGAATTTTATAAATCGATGACTTTACGTAAAATAATAATTGTATAAGCTTTATTGCTATAGACTTTTACATTTGCGACCAATTTATATCGTATTATTATACTTACCTGCTTTTTTAAAATGGGTTTTTATCACCAGGATATGTAAAACAAACTAACAAATTTTTCTATGAATTCATAATCAAATAAAGTAATCGAAATATATACTTTATTTTGCTAATAATATCCATAAAAATCCATTTTAATAAAAAAATTTCCATTTATATACTTACTCATTTAAGCAGTTGTAAGAAGCCAATGATCCGTATGTGAGACACTGACCCATGGTAAATTTATCTATTACAGAATTTATAGTAAATATTTATAAGCCGATATTAACTTGAATTTTTATCAAATCACTGCTTTTTTTAGGAATTTTAAACATAAAAACAGAAAACATTCTTTTTTTGCCTTCTTCCACCCTCATTTCTATTCATACCACTGATTTCACTCCTCAAAAATGTTTCGTTACAGGTATAAGGTAACGATTTTGAAATACTGATACACATATTTTCTTTCTTTGTAAATCCATCTGTGAGATTGGGGATTCATTTGAATTTCCACGACGTCATAATTGAGGCATCTTAAAGAAGCCTTAATAAAGAATTCGTGAGCATTAAAAAAATTAAAGTTAATGTTGAAATGATTTTCAAAATGGATAAATCTAGATTCTAAGTATCGTGCTTCCCGTGTTTGAGTCATTTCTATTACCAGTCAATTTTATTTTACCACATGATATTTCCAGGTATTAACTGACACTGTTAGTTTCTGGGTTTCCGTTAATACCAACCAAACGTAATCTGAAAATAATTATTTAGAAATACTAAAAGGTATGTATAATTTGACAAATAAAATTAATAAGCCTTTTGTCTCATATTGATCTGAAACAATACAAATTATCTGACAATCTAATAAGTTTCATACAAAATTACAGATATTTGAACATCTGCAACGAATTGCCCTAATTTAGAGACCGATCGACAGATGAAATTAATTTTGATACTGTGTACAGTTCTTCTAACACTAATTTACTTTGAATTTTCTCTTTAGAATTCTTTTATTTCAATTATAGTAGTTTTTTTTATAAGAAGTACGTTTCCGATTTAATAATAATATTTAATAACAAATTATCTTTGAAGCTGCTTGCTATACAATTTTACTATTTTTTCAACTAGAAAAATGCACTCATGCACGTGATATTTATGCTATCATTACCTTATTTATACGGTTCCATATAAAATGGTTACTTTAACTATACTCATAGGTAGATATGCCTCTGTAATTTTTTTATATTTACTACCACCACAAAGTGCTAAATTGTTTTTGTTTTTTTTTTCGAAATATTAAATTACTGTTATTTCTTCATAAAATAAAATTATAATAACAATAATTATTGTTTCAAACTATGTACCAACAAATATTATTATTTATTGACTTTTATGTTGTATGTAGTACTAGACGATAACTCGATGGATGGATGGAGATGGGTTTGGTTGCTTTTTAATAACACAGTAAATAGGCCGAGAAATATGGAAAAGTGGTGGAACAGATCCGATTTTAAAAAAACCTGATTATACGTGTTCCTTAGACCTTCAGGAACCTTCATCACTACTAACCTTTGTCCCACTTTGAAAATTGAGAAACTTATGATTGTTTTCCCAACCCAAACAATAACAGTGATAAAAAAAATTTAAAAAACTATTTCACCTTGAAAATCGTCTCTTGATCACGAATGCGAGGTTTGAAAGAAACCGAGGAGGGTAGCAAAATTTCATCGCGAAAATGATCTCTCCGGGGTTTTTGGGGTCGCTGACCACGAACCAGACGTCAAAAAATAACCAAGAATTGTGTTAATCCCAATAAAATCACCCCTAGAATTGTCAGAGATTAAAAAAATTGTAAAATTCAAATGTCAATACTAGGGATAGTATTATTGGGATTGACCCAATCTTCAATTGCTTTAGGATCTCAGATTCGTGATCAGCGACCCTAAAAAATCCCGTGAGATGATTTCTGAAACGAAATTAATAAATTAAAAACAATTTTCTTATGCCTGTCACTTCTAGGGGTGGTTTTAATGCCGGTGCAACTAACCTCAGTTACTTTTAAACCATGAATTTGTGATCAATGGTCCCAAAACCTACCTCTGAGAGATGTTGCCCGAGGTGAAATGTTGAATTTATTATATGGTTATATTTCTGTTAGTTCTAGGGGGTTTTAATGGTGTTGAAAACATCCCCAGTTGCTTTTTCATTCGTAATCAGCGACTCGTAAAACCCCCGTGAGATGATTTTCGTGAAGAAATTTGTAATTTTTTAAATATTTAAATCACTTTTACTATTTGGGGTGGGAAAACTACCCTAATTTATTAAATTTTCAAATAGAGGCAAATGTTAGTGTTACTGAATATGTCTCAAAATCTAAGGAACACGTACAAACAAGAAATTTTGAAATCAGAGCTGTTCCAATATTTTTCCACATTTCAACGTTTTTTCTTGCTTATTTGCTGTACTATAGGTTTTCAAAACAAAACAATTGTAATAATTATAAGAGCTGAGCTGTAAGGTAAATATCAATCCATAGAGTGTCCTGCACGACCACACATGATGAAGATTTTTGTTGGCTCTCTTATCTGATTACAATTTTTAAATTTGGAAATTGCGCCCAAGAAAATTCGAAATCAAATCTACTACTTATGTTAAGTTTAAAAAATTTTAACGGGGTTTATCAACACAGCTGCTAGACGCACACTACTTTATGAAATATCTTAAAATTTTCGCGCATAAATAACTGAAAAAATACTGATCCAAATGTCATGAAATTGGGTACCCACAATATTGACATGAAAACATTTGATATTTTAAATATGTTTTCCAAGCCCTTCGTTTTCATTTCAATGTTGTCCATACCAAACCAAGAAATTTGTTTCTTATTTGTGTCTTAGAAAAACCATAACATCCTGTATATTCTGTAGATACTCTGTAATAGTTCGATCATATCGTGTATATTGATTTTTTATTTTTTCTCATTTTTATACTTTTAGAAAAGATTTTTTTTAAATTGTTATTTTAAATATATAATATTTTTTCTGAAAATGAACGATTATCAAGTATAATTTGAAGTATTTACTATGAAAAAATAATCACGAATTATCTTTCATAAAATATCTGAAGAAAAAGATGTTTTGTGATGTGTTGAAATTATAATTATATAGTTAATGCCATTTTGTTCGATCAAAATTTATCTCATTTTATTAAGGTTTTTATTTATGTATTTTAAGTATCTAATACAATGAACATTATTTTAAGATTTAGAAAAACATTTTTATTTATAATACTTGGTTATAATACTTCAGTTTATTACTGTTGGATAAATCCAAAAAGTTTTTTGAACCAATTTCTTTATCTGGAAGTTTGTGCGGAATTAATCTGGAACAATTTTGTTTTCTTTTTTGCAGTATCGTGTTAATAAAAATTTTTTCCGTGAATAAATAATATTTGAACCTTTTCTATAAACTGATTTCTATCCCAAATATTCATTGTATAATTTGTCTTAAGGAGTTATTAGTCTGAAATATGAATTCGAAGATTCTGTGGGAATGTAGGAATAGAAAAATTTACAATTTAAACTCGAATTCAACTTAAATTAAATAATACTGATGTTAGAATGTTAGAATCCTCGTTACCACAAAGTTAGCAGTGGCGTATCGTATGTAATATCTACTTTCATGGCATAGAAAAATCGAAAACCCTAACCGTAAATTGGAATGTAGTGCTTGCAAATTTTGCAGGTTTTTACCTCCTAAATATTAGCTAAGCGGAAAACGTTAATTGGTTAAGCATAACTGAGTCACATACGAATTTCTGGACATGTATTTATAAGGGAACGCACACATTTTAAGATTTTCTGATCAGAAAACCTGATATAACTAAAAAAAAAAAATATATTTAACTTCTTACACGGTAAGAATTCTACATAAAACAACAAATTTTCTGATTAAGAATTCTGATCTGAAGGCCACCTGTAGGTCAAAAAAGCCATTATATATTTAAAATAATTGTGAGTTCATTGGTTCGTTGTTATTCGTTGTACATATAATCCCATGATACCCGATGATATGCGCTTGCTTTACATATTTATCTGCTTTTTTATCAGAATTTCTTTTACGATTTGTTGACCATCAGAATTTCTGATCTGAATTTCTCAGACAATTCAAACAAATCTTATCGTATGCGCTTGTCTTTAAAGACATCATAAATATATATTTTGTGTTATTATTTATTAATATAATTTTCCACAAATTGACGCTCAATTCAATTGACTCAAAATAAATCTGAGACTCAAATACCTACTTTACCCAGAAATATTTTTATACATACAAAAATACAATAGAACTAAATATTATATCAAGTTTGTATTATTTATCAATTTTTTCATTACAGCAGTATTTTTTAGACTCCAAGGATCAACATATCAATTAATCAATATTAATCAATATGGCTCCATTTATATATAACAATTAATAAAGAGTAAATTAATATACAAATCCAAATTGAAATATGACTATTTTTTATATTATTAATTTCTAATTATTATTTCGTTTTAATTAGTCAAATAATTTTTATTAGGTAAGTTAGGAAATTATTCAGGGTCGTAAATTATATTAAAGTAGTAAAAAAATTTTTAAGGTTCTAAAAAATAAATACCAAAAATTATTATGAATATTAAGTTTTTTTTTTTTTTGTTATTTATTTTTTTATGGTAGACATTTTAATTAATCATAAAACCTAAAATATTTAAATTTAAATAGATTTTTTTGTGACATTGATATTATTGGTATGTTGATTATAATAATGTATAGTTGAAGTGACAGAAAATTATCCAATACGAATTACTTCTCTAAATTCAATGAAGAAATACATGACCGACTTCTTTTAAATATATGTTTAGATCTAAAGTTTACTTGGAGAGAATAATTAAAAATAGTAATGGTTAAATCAGATAAAAAATTTGTATAGTATCAAAATACATAAATTATTTATTAAATGTCTTGAGAAATATTATTTAGGGCCAATGTTTAAAAGCTGTGTGCGAACCATTCCATTGACCGAGATAGCTAATGCGTTCATCACGTCTAAGCGTTTAGACATTTTGACAGTGAGGTTATGGTTTTGATTCCCAAAATGGGTTTGAATTCCGGCAGCGGAAGTTTGTGAATTACAATTAGGGGGTGTTTTGTTTATGATACTCTCGGTACATGGATCAGTTCGAAAAAACTGGCTATGCTGGATGAGGTGTTTTGAAGTTGCCGTTTCCGAACTCCGAGTCTTTGTTGGTATACTTCCTTTAAAAGACTATCCACATCATGGATCATCGTCATCATTATTCACTGTTAGTCATAGCATAAAAACTTCAAACTAAATATCAGCGACTCATAGACACACTAGCAGCATGCGTTGTAGGCTTTAACTACCACCTCTGCGAGCACGATTTCAATCTGCTTCATGCACATAGGCAGGCGGAAACAGCCGCGTATACCGGGCTTGTCAAGCATCAAAAATAAGGGCCCAGTATAACGACCAACCTCACTAACCTAGCTCTCACATCTATATGGTTTGGTAAGTTTTCTGTCTGGTTGGTCTCATTTCTGGCTACTAAGATACACCCACGCTCAGAAGTATAAAGGATAATTGTGTTGCAAAACATCCAGATAATGCATCCATCTGCTATTGTTTATTAATAGGTTCAATATGAAAGATAAGTGTTTATGGAGTTTCCGGAATATGAGAGTGTCATTTTTAGGTATACAATATGGTGAATATCATTGAAAACTTTTTGTTTCTTTTGACAGTATTTTTATAAAGTATACTCCTATTATAGTTGATTAAAAAACGAATTCTTATTTCTTTTTGTTAAAAATAAATACTTAGGTATATAAAATAACAAATAATTTATAATTGCAATATTTAACTAATCATTATGCAGAAGAAAAATGTAGGTTATATGCTAATTACTGTACTTATTTTTGAATTAAATAAGTTATTTTAGCAGTTAAAGTACTTCATTCAAAATAATCAAATTTTTTTTTGTTCACAACAAAGTAATTTTAACAATAAATATGCTGGTATTTGTACCATTTTTGTTATTGATATTTAACAGAATTTTTCAATTATAATATAAAATTTGATAAAAAAAGAAAACAAATTCAATAAAATTTCTTTCCTATGGAATTAAAAACATTATTTTACCATATTTATAGTTAAAATGTTTGTTGATATCAGCAAAGTTTCATTACAATTATAAATTGACTACGTATGTACTTTAAAATGATTATCGCTAATGTGTTATTCGTTTAAGTTTAAAATGAACAAATTGGTTTAGATAAGGATTAGAAAGTTT
This sequence comes from Chrysopa pallens, assembly GCA_020423425.1. Lineage (NCBI taxonomy): Eukaryota > Metazoa > Arthropoda > Insecta > Neuroptera > Chrysopidae > Chrysopa > Chrysopa pallens. The sequence continues at coordinate 34,340,536 of CM035594.1, forward strand.
TTTTTTTTTTTTTAATGCATATAGTCTGTGTTGAATTTGTCTGCTAGGTTCAAAAAACATCCTTGGATACAATTTTACTTCATACATAAAAGTAAAGACTTTCACGAGTAAAACCGTATTTAACCCTTATAAACTCACCCCCTTCCACTTCCCGACCTTAGATCGCCTGTCAATTATTATTTCTTTCTTTTTTTATATTCCCTTCCGTTTCCAATGAGTTTCATCTTACTATAATTTTCTTGTTGTTTTTAAACTTATCGGCACTGATCACTATTATCTGTAAAAAGTGGTTTTCTAATTTGTTTTTTAATTTTATATAAAAATAAGTCGTGTATGTGCGACACTTAACGAAATTCTAATAAGGAGAATAAATAAAAATAATTGTTTATTTTTACAAATATAGGATTTTTTGCCTTTTTTAGATTTTTTTTTTCTGAATAAAAAACAGCTCGACCGATTTCGACTCGAAACGTAATGAAATATCAAAATACAAGATTCACAAAATCGGCCCCATTTCCAGAAAAGGGTAGCTAAAAAATTAATCTAAATAATGGTAGATAACTAGCAAATATGTCTAAACATTTAATTTAACTTTGAGAGCGTGTCAAAAATAAGGAAAAAAAGTGATTTGTTTAAACATTTCAACTCGAATTTCTATTAAAGAATATAAAAAAATAACAAGTCAACAAACTTTTTATGAAAGGCCGATAAAATATAAAAATAATATGTATTATCAATTTTTTTTTTTTTTTTTTTTTAACTAATAATTAAAATAATTTTACCATGCATACGGATAAATGCGGCAACATACACAAAATCGTTAATTAATGATTATTAATGAAGAAAGTTTTATGTATTTGCAATGAGTATGATGAACAATCGATTTTTATGTATTGAATATAATATAAAAAATATTGATGAATAATTTGTATTGTATAACTCATCAAATAACTGTGACAGCAAACTCGTTAAAAAGTATACTTTTAGTAACCAAAATGTCTATACAGTCTTAACCAAACAACTAGACTTTTTCCGATATGACAGCGACTAGTCTGCAAAGTCGAATATACAAACAAGTCGGTGACTATTCGGTAAAGAGCACCTACTAACCGGCTTTCAACTTTGTATGAATGCCTTAATATAATTTTTTTAGGAGATTAAATAAAAAGTTTGATTGTTTATTGTATACCATTTTAAGTTTTTAAATCTTAAGTAGGAGTCTGCGAATAAAAATGTATTTCATAGTCTATACTGAAATCTATCAGAAATTAATTAATCGAAATATATAAATATTTATTTTAATTTTTCTGTTTCAGGTAAAAACCAATTATTGATGACAGAATTTTCCATTATGAAGTATTTTGGGCTGATTATCAAGTAAAGTTAATATTTAAGTTATGACTTTTCTTTATACATTACCAGTTCTTACGATGTCAACTCTAAAGACGATTGTTTTTAAATTAAAATATTATTTGATCTTAAAACTTAAATTTTTAGAGACAATTAAAAAGCTTCTCTTTTTTGGTAAAATATATCGTTTTGAGGTATATCTTGTACCTAAAATAGCTTAAAATAAGATTAAATTATACAGAAGGAGATTATAATATGTGTCATCGATAAAATTTTCTACGTTCTAATAAAAATATTTTATATAATCTTGGTGGAAGCCATGGATACATTCAATTTTAGCTGTAACTTTATTACAAATAATACAACAATTTAACTTATGATTATATAAATTCTGGTGTGTCTTCAATAAAGTGTGGCATTACAATTTTTCATATACCAAGATTTTCGTAATGGTATTTGTTTTAGTACAACATGAAAATTGTTTCATTGTACGAAAAAATTAACATGTTCTTTGTCGAAATTTGCACTATCCGAAAATTACTATATCAGATATCGTTCAATAGACATCACGTTTTAACGAGTGCCTCTAACCAGTTTTAAATGACTAATCTTCCTATAAGTATAATAAAAATAACTCTGAAGAATGTGGAGACGTGGTGGGAGACTTCTGGTTTTCAAAATTTCAGTTTCTATAAATGAACCTAATTTTCATAATTTTTATTGTTACGCAAAGGTTAGTGATGATGTTCCTGAAGGTCTTATCGGAACTGTCACACCACGCTTTTCCCAACCCAAAAAGTAATAGTGATATCAAAATTTAAGCGAACCTGAGGTCAAAAGCAACTGAGAATTGTTTCAACCCCAATAAAATCACCCTTTCAAGTGACCGAGATTAAAATAAGTTTTATAATTAAAATGACAATTCTAGAGGTGGTTTTAATGAGATTATAACCATCATTAGTTGTTCTTTGACTTCAGATTTAAGATCAGCGACCACAGAAACCTCTGAGAAACAATTTCCAAGATAATTTATTGTGTTGCAACCATCATTGGTTGAAACTCTTTTTATATCCTCCGATATAAAGTTTTTGCGATAAAATTTGAATTTGAATCATATGTGATAAAATTGTACTTTTTTTTTAAATTGTCATTTCAAGAGTTTAAATGGGATTGATATTTTTTTGGGATTGAAACAATCCTCAGCTACTCTTTGACCACATATGCGTCAGCGACTTCAAAAACTCCGAAGAGACATTTTCAGGCTTAATACCTGTGTTAAAAGGCTTGCCTTAGTTAAGCAAGGCACAATAAAAAATTTCTAGAGGTGTATTTATCAATGCCATTGATATCTGATGGACATATGGATATTCTTCTGTATATAATCTATAACAGAAAATAACATCGCTCATATGACATTCAATGGATTTAATATGCATAATACATGATATTGATAAAAATTATATTTTATTAAAATCATAATAATAATAATTGATAACAATAATATATAATTATTTTATTAAAGATGATTATTTTTCGTGTATATGACTGAAATTTTAATTATGATTTGATAAACCGGAATTCATCCATCATATATTTTTGAAAATGAAAGTTCGATGATGCGATTTTTTATTATTGAAATTATTTACCAAATATTATTTATTATTGAAATTAATTTATATGGCTGTATGATTATTTAATACATACCTAATATTATAAATAATTTTTAGGAAACATAATTATTATTAGACAATACAAAATATTAATTGCATTATTATATATGTACGAAAGAAATTTACATTCATATACATGCGATTATGTTTTTTTATTTTGTAAATATTAAAAGTTATGACATCAAAAACAAAAGAATTCACATAGTTACAAAAACCAAATAAAAGTTTAGTCTATTAACAAACAAAAGATGTGTGAATTGTATCAATGAGTTTAAAGTTCTTATTTTTGTCCAATACGATTACGATTCACATTAATATAAAATTAAAAGATAACTGATAAACGGTGAATGGCTTTGTCTCGAATTATGGGTCCTTTTCAAATTTCCAGAGCCCTAATTACTCGAAAATAGGACTTGCGGTACATATTAGACAAAATCATTATTAGTCATAGTTGCGTGAAATGATTTTCAAACAAATTGATTTTCAAACGTAATTTCTTGACGTTATTTTTCGACCGAATATTTTAGATTACAACCTTGAATCATGCGTCAATATATCTTCGATTTTGATAGAAATTCTGGATTATATTTCATCGGAAGAAAATTCTTTAAAAAATATTAAAATCAACGAAACAATTTCTGTACTATTTTTCTGCAGATTTTTTAGATTGCTTTCCTATGGTGTAAGATAAGATAAGATAAGATTAAAATAAGAGGGAAAGTGCAACCTTGTTCCTTGCACCTAGACCTTTTGGTCCTCTGTGCCTTCTTTTAGAACACCTCATCACCTGAAGGCCAGGATGCCTTCTTGCTCAAGGTGCAGAGAGAGAACCATCTAGAGCAGGTGATTTTATAGTATCTTATCGAGACCAGTGGCCATGCAAAAAGCACACAGCTTCTCCGCTGGAATTGTTCCCATAATGATCCAGAGTTTCAGACCCGAACATTCAATATCTAATTCTCTGTTGATTTCTACAGATGCCAATGACGTGAATGAAGGTTTCAACGTCATCCAGACACAACCTACAAGAAGGATCGTTTAACACTCCCAAATTGTGATAGTTCAACCGACAGTGTCCTGTCAAAAGACCCATTACTCTTCTCAACTATATCTTGGTCAGTTTCAGTCGTTGACAGTTAAATGGTTTATCTCTGGTAATAAAAAACTTAGTTTGTCGCGTGCCATTCATGAAGTCCCATTGATCAAGGTGCGCTATAAATTTCTGTTCTGTATTGAAGTAGATTAGAAGTTTACGACGACTAAGGTATTATTTCATGGTATAGTAATACCAACAAAAAATGAAACTTTGAAGGCTTATCATTTTGTCCTTTTTAATGAAAAATAATTGAGACTGACATTTGAAAAAACCGACTTTTTATTTCCAAATCTCAATTTCTTCACCCAAATGCTATAAAATTATAAAATTTTCAACTTCATAACAACGGGCTACGGCTTAATATTCTAAAGCACACTGCCTGATATTTTTGATGACAATAACAAGATGACAATAACAAGATAGTGGGCTTCTTTTTCGGTGCCCGATAAAATTTTGAATACGCCTACAAGCTTTCAATCGACTGATATTTTGTATTGGTGTCCGTTTTCCGACAACAAGTCAACTTTCAGGATATCGAACAACGGAAATTTTACAATCTATCCATTACAATAAATACAAAAACGAATTTGAAACTTGTCTGCGCAATCAAAAATTTACTGTGTCCGGAAAAAAAATGGACCCAGAATTTTCGTAGATGAACAAGTTATTACACTAACCATAAAGAAACTACTTGTGAAGGTTCAACTTGTTATAAATTTTGTAAAAATTCAGACATTCAACAAGGATTAATAGTTTTACTTTTCAAATTTTCCTTTATGATACCTTTATGATAAAATATTCAAATCTATTGTATCAAATATAAAATAATTTTATGCAAATAGAATGTATACACGAGAGATGATTTCCTTTAATTGTATTTAATAAAAAAAAAAATCATTTCATCAATAACCTTAATTTGAAATTAAAAATGAATTCAAATTGCAACCTACAAACCTTGAATAAATGAATTTTTAAATATTTAATAAAATTAAAAACAAATTTATACATTTCCTTCCAAAAATAAAAAAAAAAACTAATAAATTTCTATGATTTCAATTGGGTAGGGCAATCTTTATTGATGCATCATGATTCACAAGTCTTCAATTGAAAACGGATACATAAATTACCTTTTTAAAACAAAAACTCTTAATTTAAATAGTTAAGTAGCTTAATTTATGGTGAGAGTTTTTATAATCGTTTTGAAAAAAAAAATTCTACGTGAGAGCAGTATTTTTATCCAAAATGTGGTAGAATTTCCAACATTTTTATTTTCTAAAAAGCGAATGATTCAAGTAATTTGCTGTTGAATATTGAGAGCTTCAATTTGTGGAAGTCCATAATAATAGTTTTTTCTTAAAAATTACTTTTATAATTTTTATTTTTATTTATTTATTTATTTTTTTGACATAAAACGATTAATTTCATATGATTTTCTATCAGGATTAAATTCCATGACCCACTTTATCAATTTATTCACAAACAAAATTTGGGTAAAAATTAATTTACTTAGAGCATTTTTGATAAAGATGACATTTGGTCGTCCAAAAACCTGTCAATTAATGGTTGATTTCAATCGAACCGCGTCCTCATCAGTTCAAAAAATCACCACACAAATCTATTATCCATTTCAATCTTGGTGTAATTTGGATAATTATGCCACTTTTAGAATCTTCTTAACTTCTTAAATTACGGTGACATTTTTAGAACTTACTTAAACTACCAAGTTCACAGCTCTTAGTTTTTTTCTCATGGTTGGGCGTTAAAATACTATAGTTCCTACGATAAAATGATAGTTACCGAAATTGACAAAATTAGTAATCATTTAAACTTTATGGGTTAAAAAACAGCATGAAAGTAAGAATCTAATTCACTGAGGTTTTGATTTTTTTTTTGAATAAACATCAAATTTGAATGCTATAAAGTTATAGAGTTAGGAGTTTCCATTGAAAAAGTGAGAACTACAATTTAATAACTAAGATACGGAATATTTATAATTTTTCAATTAATAATTTGGAAACCTTAAATTTTATCGAACAAAAAACAATATTTCAGTTACAACGTTTAATAATGCAAAAAACTAAATTAATAATCGATTTTATGCGAACTCAGAAAACATGAAAATTTAAGTCTGATGAAATTGAAAAGTGCGTGGATTGGAAATCGTCGAATAATTATAAATAATTTTTAAATATAACTTACTATAGAAATTTTATGAATAAAAACTCTATATTTGTAGAAAATTTTTATGCTCTTTTCGGAATCCGATTAATTAAAGCTTTTGTTGAAAAAAACAGGACTCGAAAACCGGTAACTCTGAAGTAACGCCGGAATGGTTGCAACTCGTTATCATTTAAAAATATATAAACTTTAATTGGAACGGAACACCAAACATGACAATTGAGTCTCTAAAAATTTGAAGAAAGTGGCAATATCATTTCAAAAATATTTCATAGTATCATGAGTATCGAAAACAAAATGTAGATCACAAATCCAAAAATTTCTTGGAAAAAAACCAGCTACTTAACTATAAAATAAAAATTTTACGTTTAAAAATCAAAAATTACCATCAAATTTAATATGCATTGAACGTTATTGTGTCAAACATGATATGTTAGGTAATTTATTTATATTTTTTTGTATTTACCGGTAGTAAGACTTCCATTACCTCGTCTTCTACATGACATCACGATACTTCAGGTTAAATTTTAGCTGTATGTATGTGTGTGAGTGTGTTTATTAGAACTGTTAGACAAATGGACTATAAAACACAAAACGGATGGATGGCATTGTCGAGGACATTTGTGGACTGAATACATAATCGATTATTGTTTTTTTTAAATTGTAAACAATTACAATATTAGTGGGTCAACTTACGGGTAATAAATAATTAAATGGTTTTGTTTTGTTTATGTATAAAATTATCCATCGAACGTACATCCAAGTTTATGGGAAATTCCTAATTATTTTTGATTAAAAAAGAAAGGGGTTTTATAGAAAAAATAATTTTCCAATTGCCGTTGAAAATGCCAATATATATTGCTCACTATCAATGCAGAGCTTGAAGCAGATTTCACTATCCTCTAGAGAAAATCTTATTAACAACGATTAAATTTTCGTTTCGTAGTATTGCAAGCAGTCAGAAAACTAATAGGTTTCTCAATTTTCTCGATACTTATCGGTCTTCACCTTCGCTTCAAAATATGAGAAAACATTGTAGTGAAATCTTAGATATGCAACTTTCTACCAACGAGCTTCGATATAGCCAACAATATATTGATTTTCTTCTTCACCGAATCATTTTGAAGTGCATGTTTGAAAATATATCTCTTCATTACCAGATTCAGTTAGAATGGGTGTTGAATAGTTCTCGAAGTTGAATAGTTCTTATATAAGAACACCTCGAGTTTCTCTGCTAAGATTTCTTTCATCTCATATGTGCATCCATTTATGAACTCACAGTTATTCAATGGTTTCCAGTACCGGTTAATAATCCCTGAATATGCTACTCTCACAACAATATCCACAGCTTCTCTACCAAGATGCCTTGAATAATAGTTGACTTCATACAATTTTAATTAATTCCATTTCCAGGTTCTAGGTGTAATCATACAGTATATCTGGTTTCCAGCAATCTTTGAAAATTTTAAGTACATTTGATTTAAGGAATGCATTTTTAAACACATCTGAAAATCACTTATTATAAATATAAAATCATCTTCGGAGGAAACATTTGAAAATGTTTGGTAACGCTTTATGCACAGCAAATATCCTGTAGATGCTTCGATAGTTCTTTCTTAATCATTGAACAATTTTATAAAATTTATTCAATATTAATTAAAAACAATAAAAAGAGGACAAAAGTGCAATCGCCTTTTTTTTGACGAATGTTGTCTAGAAAGAAATAGAAAGAATTTAAAAAGCAGAACAATGGATATAAAAAAAAAAATATCATAATTGTATAATTTTTATTGTATTTTTTTTTTTTTTATTAAATGCAATGACTTATCTATTTCAGTAGTAAATTAAAATTAATCAAATTCATTCAACCGGAAGTGTCATCGGAATCGCTTGAGTAATTAACTATGTCACTAGGTATATTATACAAGCAATAGGCTGATAGACTAAGTATTTTATGTTCAATAAATTTTATATACAATCGTTTACAAAGAAAATATTCTTTTTGACTAGAAAATTGAAATAATATTTCAAATTAACTAAATAATTTACAAAACACCATCTGTCAAAAATAGATTTTTTTAAGTTTTATCCTTAATTACTATGTGCTGGGTCAACTCGAATAGCTTCAGTGGATTGAACTTCTGATTATAGTATGCAATTTACCGTGGCTTATTGATTCGATTCCCATTATTATAGCAAAAATTATTTTATACAGTTGTGTTGGATTGATATATTGTAAGTCCGTCTCGGATGAATTATATACAGAAGAATTTTGAGACTAATCTCAAAATAAATTAAAGAACCTTCAGTTGAAAATTCGTACTAAAGACATTGCCTTTCAACCAAACTTATCCTTACTCTAAAATCGTTACGATCTTCCAATCACTTTGTTTACGTCTAGAAACAAACTGAAGGTTTGGTCAAAGTCGAAGTCTTGAATTAGCTGACACAATATCAAATGTATATTGTGTAGCATGCATAATATAATATAATTCCGTCAGTTTTCAAGTATTTTTTTACTACATTAAAACATTCGGCTTCCGCCTCGACCGAAGGATAGAAGTAATGTCGAATAATCGGCGTCGGCTTCAGCGAAAATCAGATATTTGTTCAGACACTACTAAATAACAAAACTAATTGTTGTTTTATTCCAAAGAATTACGAAGTTTTAAATGGTTTTAAAACAGGCTGGATTAATAGTTCAAAAACTGCTTTATTTTGTGTATGATGATTCACTCAGCTAAAATGACCAATAATGAATTTCAGATTAAAAATTGAGAAAAACGCCAGTTTTATAACCAGTTCTTAACCGTACAATGAGAAACATTTGTAAATAAAGCAATATTTCAGGATCGGAGATTTCAAAAATGATAAAATAACTAAATTAAAAATTATAGTGATCAAATTTTTTTGATTGTAAGTTTATTTCTACATATTGAAATGCAATAAAAGAATGTAACTAAATTATTTATTTAACAATAAAAAGAATACAATATGGTTTAAGTCCAATATTATTGTGGTATTCACCCATGTTTTTTTGTATAGTGACTTAAGTATAAATACATATATGTAGTAAGTATTGTGAAAATGTTATGTAACAAAAAAACTACAAAAATCAATTACATTTCATTCAATAAATACTTTTTAGTTTACAATTTACCGAATTGTACCTGATTCTAATAAGTTTCATAAATATACGAACAGACTTAAATTTAACGAAAATTGGATTAGTCGTTATTGTCACATCCGATCATTCCATGGGCGAAATATTAGAGAGAGGAGCTACTTAAAATAATAATCGTTTGACCAGGCTATCTCCCATTTTTTCATAAAATCTTCTGTCCTACTGTATTTTTTCTAAATCTTCCGCATTTTTCATATTTCTTTCCCAGTTTTATTTAAGTGGCGCGTTAATTAAGAATCACGTTAACTCTCAATCTTTTCACACATCTCCTTGCACATTTTTAATGTAATAATAAGCATTAGATAACTTTATTGTTTGTGAATTTTCCGAAATACGAAAATATTTATCCAAAGAAATAATAAGTTACGAAATTTATGTGCTCTTTTTTACGGATACTATAGTTTGTTTAAGGTGTTATCTACCGCTTTTGGAACAAAGTGACCTGGCAGCACTGTATGACATGAAAGACTTTCTAAATGATTTCCTTTCCTGCAATAAACTTTTATTTATTTATTTGTATGCAGTATACCTAGAAGCATTTGGAGGTTAATAATTTTTAACCCACCGATAACAATATAAAAGTGTTTACATTTTTCTGCTAATCCAGCTTTGAACAAACAAATTTTTGAATTTATTTTTCCATTTTTTAATATCATTGCATTTATTTCATGTAGTTTTTTCCTTTATATGAGATGTTTGTTTACAAAATGCGGTATGTAATGGTTGTGACATTTTATCACTTTTTCCGCCATTATTCTAAACTTAATTAAATGTTCGACAGACAAAATTCACTCAGCATCATAAACATTTTTTGATTTTGGTTTATTCATTGGATTCGATAATATTTTTTGATTTGGGTTAATTATTTGAACTACTATCATATAGCTTATATTTTTAAAAGTGTAAGCTACTTTCCGACATGTTTTAAAGCCCCGTCTCCGTTTTAATTCCGAAAAAATTTTGATCCAAACGTCATTTAGATTCATCTTTTAGTATTTTAATTTTTGATAATAATTAATAAGCATTTTTATTATTAGCAAATTAATATATGATAGTCTCTAAGAATAATCTATTAATACCAAAAAAAAAAACAATTATAATTAATTATTCCATTTTTAATTATTTAATATTTATTATTATGAAATAATAAAAACAAATTATAAAATATATGTTAATTATTTCACAAAAATTAATAACAATTTAACATAGATTTAATTCAAATTTAGGTGTAAATATTTAAATTAAGATATTATTTTAAAATATTTATCTTTTTAATGACATCATATAAAAGCGAATTTTATCACTTTTTAAAAAGAATTTTTATTACCATGATTTAAAAAAAAATAAAAATACAATTTTTTTAAATCGATTTTGGTTTTTAAAAGTGAATGCGGTCAAATTTTAATTACTATTTGTTCTTAATAAAAACAAGTAGTCTGGACCGACTGGATTGATTTTGCTGTCAAATCAGTAAGTTTTAAGATACGTAGTCACGCATCCAAGAAAAATTTCGAACTCACATACATACACACGAACATAAACAAGTGAAGATATGACTAAATTCGGGATTCACAAAATTGGCCCCTCTACAAAAACTTCCTATTGGGAACTTAAAAAATATATTTTTTAAATACGGTCCTTTTCAGAGAAATAATTTATGACATAGTTTGCTATGGGCATCGAAAATTAATAGTCAGAAATTCACATAGAAAATTGTACGAAAAACGTTTTCGAGTCAATATTGTGCATACCAAATTTCAAAACATTTGAATAAGTATTTTTTGAGTTATTTGAGAGGGCGAAAATTATATATTACAGGTAATTAAAGTCAACAGCTTGTTAGAAGGACACTCTTTTATATGAATTACAGTTGTGGATAATCGCTCTTAAGTAACGAATATTTACGACTAAGGTTATTAATTTATTTTCCATATCATTAATATATTTTAAATATTTTTTAATCATTGTATATAAATGTTAATATTGTGTAACTTCACATATTTTATTTAATGTTATTTAATACATTCTTTTAACGCATTTTTAAAAAAAATTCTTTTTTTGATTTTATAATAATAATAGTGACCTTAAGATTGATTAGATTACATTATTATCAGAACATAATATGAAAATATGGCCATAAAAAATTCTTTTATTCGATCCTATTAAATTAATTAGTGGTATTTACATTTCATCAATACTGTATGCTTTTAAACCAGGATCGATAATTTTTGAAAAAAAAAAAAAAATTAAAGTAGGATGAAGTCCATTGAAAACAGGAGAGAATGTAACAAAAATGAAAGGAAAGATAATTTACATACGATCTGAGGTCGGGAAGTTCAAGGGGTGAGTTTTTAAGGGTAAAACACGGTTTATCTCAATTTTCGGCAAAACTACTATGGCCTATTTTTCATTTCAGTTATATTCACCTCCGTTTCCAATGATTTCATCCTACTATAATTTTTATCCCTTTTTACCATTTTTCAAGGCTTCTACTGTGATCTACGGTATTTACATTTCGTTTTTATTCCTATTAAATTATTTACCTGTATTTACATTTCGTCAACAGTGTGGGCTTTTAACATTTTTTGTTTTCAGTTATTTTGCAATTACTTTTCAAAATTTGTTTACTATTCCTTTCATGCGACGAAAAGGGTTTCGCAATGAATTTTCATACATGGCCAGTATTTAACAAAAATAATTTATGCTTGTTTATAAATTCAAAATCGACTCTCGCTATATTTTAAATGAATGATTAATATTTCTTTTATAAATAAAAAGAAAAATTGCATTATAAAAATTGAATTCCCACACTAAGTCTGAAATAATAAAAAGTGCATTTTTATTATAATTTATTTTATTTATTTTTATCAATTGAATATTATAAATACGAATATCTATCTGTATGTATAAAAATAAATTGAATTAAATGAATTTAACCTAGTTTTATCTGTGAAAATAAATATAAAAAACGATAATTTATGCATATATACGGAAGACATATGTATTTTTAATGTTGAATATTTCCGTATTTAATAAATAATATATTACAAATTTATCCAGTTTTCTGTAAAAATATTTATTAATTTTAATATCAAAGTAATCTCAACTTTAAAACATTCTAATCTAGCCTTTATTAACGCCTTAGTCTTTAAAAAACAGTAACCATTTTATAATTTTTGGGATTTAAACAATATTTTAAGGAGACTTTAGAGTAGTTAAAGATGTTATTTATTTTAAATTATTTGTGTTAGCGGTAAACTGTTTCATTTTGTGTTAGATTACCAGATTCCACACTTCGATATTTTTAACTTAGGAACTGCCCGGAAGTTCTAAATTTTTGACGAGTTGTCTAGGGTGGTTAGTTACCCATATTGCAATATGACTTCTGTAAGAAGCTACCCTTAGGAAGCTACACTATCCTCGGGTGAGATACACTACTTTTTATACCTGTATTTACATTGGAACTACAAGGATGTAACCTCGTAGCGTCCATTAGTATTATATATTTTATTTACAAGAATAAATAGATATTCATTTTTAAATGAATATGAATAACACCGCCTATCTAGATAAATTTGGGAGCTTAAACAGAATCTCAAAATAGACTAAATACTATTTAAACTTTCTAAATTTCTACCTCCCCACCCCTACCCACCCCTATGTAGGATTCATTGAAAAAAATATACATGCATTGTATAGGAAATTAAATTATCTACAAAATTTTCTTATTTTTTTTTTAATTAACGTATTCTAAACCGAGATGCTTTTCAAATTGTTAAGTAAAAGCTCCTATTTTTTGAACTACACACACACAAGCAAAAATGATTAGACTATAACGATATATATTACATACTGTACTTATAAGATCAGATACATTGTCGAGTAGAATGTGTTACTATTCAACTTGGAAGGTCATGGGTTTCAAACCAGATATGTCATATAAAATGTCATTTCAATTCTATCCACCTTTCAATTAAATAGTTTATAAGACGTTCTATGTATAGAGGTTTAAATGGCATATTCTACTTAAAACGGATATGATATGTTCATATGCAATAAATGTTATTAAATTGTAGAATCTGAAAATCGGACACAAAGTGAAACAATTCGCCTGATTCCATAATAGTATTTATTAATTTAAAAGTTAATTTTGCCTTTAACGGTTGAATTTATAATCTCCACTATAACTTAAGTTATAATAACCAATATTTCAAATAGATATTGTTATCGACATATGTTAGCCTAAAGTGAAAAGAATAAATTTCTATCTACCAATTTATCCTAGCTATTTAAATTGAGGGTGAAGTTAAATGATAAATTACTAAAAAAAAATCTGAAGCATGATTATCCTACAGTTTATTTTCAGATTTGCAATATTGCTCCATTTGTTGTCTTCATTTTGAAATGGTAAAATTACTAGTATATTTGGGTGAGCCGTTTAAAAACCCAAACACGTTGATACACTTTGTTAAATTCGTAATATAAAGAAAAATTTTATTTAAAAAATCTTAGCTCTGGTCTTACCAATATTTCCAAGATTTATATTTCCGTATTGAAAAATTAATACAAGCCATTATCCAGTTTGTTTTTCTATAAAAAAATTTATGATTTAAAAAACATTTAAACATTTAAATAATCTCAACGGCTTTAGAGTTGACGACGTAATAACAACATTAAAACAAGTCAGCAATTATGTCAATATTATATAATTTAAATTTATATGCGTAAATAAATAAAATGCATTAAAATTAATGATGAAAAGCAGTATTTAATCAAAATTTATTATTAACAATTAAAATATATGTGACAATTAATTTATTAATTATTGTCGCTTATAAATATATTCATATGTATTAGCATTCCGTATCATAAAAGGAATGATTTAGTAGACCACACTTTTTACTCATTGAAGAGTATAAGCTACGACTCTTTAATATAATTAGAATTGAATATTATCTAAATTTCAATAATTATTATAAACGTTTCAAACCATATTGAAGAATCAGACCACCCAGTTGTAAAATAACGGGCATCAGCCTAGAGAACCCACAACAGAGAGAAAATTTTGGTATTTAAAGGAATTGATAAGTTTATAAAAAAATCTGGCTTTTTGGGCTCCAATCATCAGAATGACTTTTAAACAGGGTAATAATTAATTTATTCTGATGTTTGACTATATTGTGGATTGAAATATGTGTTTATAATTAGCAAAATTGATCTACGAATTGTGACCAATTTAATATTTTATTTTATAAATTTGGAATTCTCCTTTTGGATTAAGATAGTTTATTTTCAAAAAGTTAAATAAAAAAGTATTTGTCAAAAGTGAAAGGTTATTAAATTCATAAATAGCTATTACAACAATAAGGTCAATATTCAAATCTGAGTTTAAACAAGTGAAGATAAAAAATAACTGAGTTAATGGTTTAGATCCTCGGCACATGGTTGATTATCAATATTTAATATATTTTTAATCATTAGCATTCATAAAATACACTAAACACTTTCAGTTAAAGAGATATAAATACATGCATATATAATGATAAAATTGTAAATAGTATAATTATATGTTTTATTACAAAATTTAATCAGAAATTCAGGTAAGTTTAAGCAGTATAGAATAAAACGTTTCAAACAAAAGTTGTTTGATTTGAAAAAACAAACATATTTTACCTTTGAATTTGCCCTCTATGCTTTACGGTTATAATGGATTTAGATCATTCACATTTTTGGGTTAGAACACACCACCAAAATTCAGCTCGCTATCACTTTCCATGTTTGAGTTATGTTGATAACGGATAAACAGGCAGGCGGGTGGACAAACGTAAATGGTCCAATTAGCGGATTCTATGACAACTTAAATCAAAATTAAGTTTGTGTTGGTTCAATAATTGCTAGCGTTGTACAAACTTAAGACAAAATTTAATAAACTCTGACATATTCTATATATGTCGAGTAAATAAATGTAGAACAATTGATGTTAACAAAGCAGTATATAAAACCTGTATTACGTAACAATTTTAAAAAGGTTCGTGGAATTAAATAATTATTAAAATTTATTTTTTAAATAAAATAAAATAATTAAATATAACTGTTTAATTGTACGTGATATGTAAATACAGTTTTCCTATTGTATTTTCTTTTTATTTTTATAAATAATATTATATAATGAAAATATCTTGATTAAACTTTTATAATATATTTTTATTTTTAATTCATGATCGAAAAAAATTAGGTTAAGAATTTAATAATAAATAATAACGTTTTTATAATTGTAATCTGTTATGTAAAATTGATTTTAATTTATTATTAAGACAAAAAACGTAAAAAGTTTTATATAGTTTTTAATGCATTAGTGATCCAAGTTTTTCTTGGGTCAAAAATTCGTATCGCTTTTCGTATCGAGAGAAAAAAGGATACATCTATAAAAAACGTAATTGCTAATGCAATTTTTTTTTTGTTAGGTATTTTAATAATTAACACCGATTTTTATTTCAGCTAAAAAATATTAGCTCATCCAGCTTTATTCATTATTTAATTATTTATATTGAAGTGGATATTTTAAATAATTTAAATTAATTAATATGCATAATAATATTAAATTTACTAATATGAATTAATTATTATTAAAAACAGTTTTATGTGAATATGTTTTATTCTTTTTTGTTTATTACTATTTAAAATATTATAAAACAATAGTGAATAATTTTAATGGATAAGGTATTTCTATGCTATCTATAACCTATTATCGTCTACGAACGAAATTCGACCATCTCTGAAAAATCTTTACTAATTAACTATAATAATTGTAAAACTTAATAACTACATTTAAATAACCCTTAATAATTATTTTTCTGGAAAAAAATTATACAAATCTTAGATCAGGGTTGATAATTTTTAGAAACCAAAAAAAAATTATAGTAGAATGAAACCTATTGGAAACGGAAGAGAATATAACAAAAATGAAAGAAAAAATCATTTACGGCGGACCTGAGATCGGGAAGTGGAATGGAGTGAGATTTTCAGGGTAAAACACGGTTAATCTCTATTTCCGGCAAAACTAGAAGTCCCATGGAAAAAAGTTAAATGGAAAAGATGTAGGTTATAAACAGATTAACAACTTTTATATGCACACGTTAATTTTGATTTTATGTGAATAATTATAATAAAATAACCTAGTTTTTGGTTTTTTATGTTTTACAAAAAATATTATTTTTTTTCACGAAATTTGATGAAAACTTCCTATTTGGTGTTCCAAATACATTGTAATTTTTTAGATTTAAACTATTTACTTTTCACCTTATTTTGAATAAATATCGAAAGAGGAATCTAATTTTCAATCGAAAAGATTTTGAGGTTATGTGAAAAAAGTGTAAATACAAAAGTTGTAGATCTTTTTATATATTCGTTAACTTTTTTTGATAAAAAATACCGAAAATGAAGGATCTTAAATTCTTGTTTGACTATTTATATATAGATATAAAAATTAATAATAATAAATAAATATATGTTTATGTCATTTTAATATTAAATAATAATATATTTAATTATTTATTAAAAATTGATTAGTATTATTTGATAATATTTTATTAATAATAATAATTATTATATGAACAAATTATTATATTTTATTATGAAATTTATAATTATTATAATATTATTATGGTTGCTAATAATTTTATTCAATTTTTAAAGGGTTGTTATTTAGTAAAAATTTCTTTTTACGGAATCACTTAGTATAAAATTTAGTCCAAGAAGAATTTTACGGGAGCGATTATTGGAAAAAAAAACACTGTTTATGAAATATAATTTATTGATTAACTACATATTATTATAAAACAAATTCTATTTCGATTGGAATCTCAGTAGAAGTTACAATATTCTCCTAGGAACAATTTTTTTTAGTGCCTTGTGGGTGACGGAAAGGAATATTTTTTCTATTTCTAGTAATTTAATACTCTTAATGAATTTTAAAATAATGTACCTCACTTTTCTTTATTAAAATTAATACTCTTACTTAATCAGAGATTATTATTTTTGTTTTCGCATTCATAATTAATTTGAATAAATATACTTAAATCGAAAATAAACTCATCATTCAATGTTTCCACCATATCATTATTTGATTTTCAAGCAATGTGAATTTTTTTCAATCCGCTACTTATTAAATAAAGTTTAATCGGCGTCTTTTACTGTATATTGTACTGTATTGTACATACAGTATTTGCTTTAATAATTTCAAATATAAATAACTAGAGGAAGTTACGCGGTTTCACCCGCATAGATAAAAAGATCCTATGTCACCCATCAATAGTGGCAACGGTGAAATAATTTTTCAAATCGGTACAGTAGTTTGTAAGTTTATGAAGTTTTAGTATTTTCTTCAACACAGTTTTGTAAACTTTTTGTGGCATTATTTAAAAAGTAAAAGAATAATTCAAAATTCAAAATTTTGAAGTAAATTTGAACGAAAATTACCCGAGTAGCCAAAAAGTATTAGAATATTACTATTTTATGCCAGATAAGTATAAATTTTTCTATGTTTTTGAGTGAGGCTTTCTAATGTTGCTGAAATTAACCCTTAATAACTGCAAAAACTACATAGCCAATTGTCAAGCTGCTCATTTTTTCAAATAATTTAATTTTTAGCAATAGATTGTATTCAAATGGTTTCCGTCATTTGCGAGAGATTATTAAAACATCATTTTTAATAAAATCACCCTCTATAAAATTTGTGAAATAATTTTATAATTAAAATAAATAAGTAAAAACAATTTATTTGTACGTTTCAAAAATATTTTTATAATTTATCGGAAATTTGTGTAAAATATAACAATAAATATTTAAAGTGCATGTGGAATTTGTTTATTCATATTTTATGTAATACATAGTTAATATAGCAATATTTACTACACAAGCTCAATAAATGCAATGTTACCATGAAAACGTTCATGAAATGATGAAATTTCGAACATTTATGTATTTATGGCTAAGCTATTTTAAGTCCATAAGAAAAGTATTGCATGTAATAAGACTTCAATGAATGATTAAAGTGTATTTGTATACAAATTCGCAGCCTATTAGGTAATAAAGAATAATCAAACCTGTATAGAAATCTTAATTTAATTTTAGGGAGAATGAAGTAGAGGCGGTCAGCATCATTAATCCAAAACGAAAAGAGTTAGTAATGAAAGAGTACGTAACACACCTTCGTAATACACCATTTAGCTTGTCGGCAAATGCCTGTTCAGTTGTTGCTACACATTCGAGACTGGTGTATCTTAATCGTTTTTTGCCGCTTTTAATATAAAAAATGACTCTAAAACGTAATTATAGACTTCATAATTTTTCTTAGTTTTATGTTATTCCCATACAATACTTGAACAGAAAAAGGTCATCTGACTGCCCTCAATACACTTTTGCTTTAAGCTCTAAACAGATTTTGAATTTTTTATTTATTTTTCTTATATAAATGCTAAGATGAGGACGTAGATCTATCGGAAAAGACAAAATGGAGACCAAAACTTTGGAAAAAGCTATGAAACTTATCAATAAAAGTAAATCTATCAGAAACTCTTAGTAAAATTAGAAGAAGAAAAAATATACCGAAGCACACTAGGTGGATTTCTGGTCACATTCTTTGTGTAGTAGGTGGGAGTCAGGTAAGGCTTGTGTATGTGAAATTTACTTAGGATCTTAGATGGCCATTTCCTTCAATCTCTTAACCGCGTGTGTGGCTAATGATGGTCAAAACTGAATTTTTTTTTAATTTAAGCTACCTCTATATAATTATACCAATGTCATAGAAAAGGTGCCAAATATAAAGATTATTTGTTAAAGAATATGTTTAATTGATTTAAATAAATAAATCGTTTATAATTTTCACTTTATTCACATTTTTCCATAAGTGATCGCCATTACCTTCTCCTCCAATCCTACTCATTCCAAACAATGGAAATTTTCCTCTCTGTTCGTAAATTATCCGAGTAATAATGGCATGTCACTGAGATTTATCGGTCTAATTTAATATTCATTACCCGTGTATATACTTCGATAATTGTAAATTTTTTATTTTTTAATTATTATTCAAAATTGTTACAAAATTATTAAAATATTGTAAAGTAATGATGGAAATAGAATTAAATAAATTTTCTATTACCCGTATACAATAAAAAGTAGCGGGTAATGTACAAATGATGTGTGTTCCAGTTTATGAAATGTATCATATTATAGACCATTTTGTTGAATATTCGATGTGCTCTGAAAGATTTTCATTCCAATGTCTGTTGTTTCTATATCAAGAAATCGGTTATATTTTTAGTAATCAAAATCAAATGGGAGTTTTGCTATTTCTAGTTTAACTATTACTTTTGTTTGGTTACGTATTGTTCCCGTGGATCTCGAAAATAAACCAAAAACCGCTACTTTCTTGATTGCACAGTAGGAAGGGGAAATTAAAATAATTGATAAATTTTTCTTAATTAATCATTTCCTGAAATTTTAATATATTTATTTTCTTTTTGCTTTTAAAATATCGTGATTGCGGACAAAAGAAAATGGTCTAACAACGTGATTCTATGAACAAAAATAAGTAAATCTGAGTACTACCTTATTTTTAAGTGACACAATCTTTAAACCAAATTTAATATATCTTCATATATTTTTTTAACAATATACAAGGTATAATAAGTGAAAATAATAACTAAGAGAGTTAATTATTTCGATACTCGATATATAGTACAATATCAATGTTTGAATTATTATTGATAATTTGCATTCAAAAAATAGCCAAAATGTGTCTTGTAAATATACGTGCTAAGTAGCTAATTTTGAGTGAAAATTATGGCTAATTTTCTAAAAAATGTTCAAAAAAAAGTTGCTTATTTGTAATAAACATGTGTTTAAATTTTTTTCTATATTTTATGATTTAAAAGTTGTGATCCATGTATCCACTAGACCAATGTTGATCATTCACGAACTTAAAGTAACTTTTATTGTTTTATGTACGTCACCATAATATCTTTTCGTTCTTGAGAACTTGATGACGCTCAGATAGACAGACGGGTGGACGGACGGACATGCCAAAATGATTCTTTCTATGAACACATGTACCAAAGTTTTGTTTGTTGCATCAATATTTTGTAGCGCTACAA
Organism: Chrysopa pallens; assembly: GCA_020423425.1. NCBI lineage: Eukaryota > Metazoa > Arthropoda > Insecta > Neuroptera > Chrysopidae > Chrysopa > Chrysopa pallens. Next base: position 34,361,167 of record CM035594.1, read on the forward strand.
CTTTAGACCAAAATTAATATACTGTGACATAAACTATATATGTAGAATTTAAAAATGATGAAAAACAAAATCTTGTATATTTAATTCAACAGGGTTTTCTTCAAACCATCGTCTCGTCGTTAAAACGTATATATTGAATGTAAATTTTAAATATTCAATATACATATTATTCATAATTTATTTATCAAAACTCTTTAAATAACAATAAATTTAACTGTTTATTTCTCTATATAAAAAATAGCAATAATAATATTTTTTTAATGTTATTAACAATAACAATAACAATTCTAATTTGATTTATGATTGAATATGTTATTAAAAAATATATATTTTTTTAAATAATAAAATATATTATATGTCATTTGAAATAATTGTTACAACTGTGTTAATAATGTCTTATTAATATTTATTAAATGTTTTTGATATGTTAAATGATCTACAGGTCAAATACGTTTTTATAGCAATTTTAATACGAATAAAATTTATTGAGCTTAAAAAATTTATGTTGAAGAATGAATTTAATTATACAAATAAAACAATTAAAACGTATCATCAAGTTTTTGAATTTTCACTAAAATTTTAGAAGGTTCATGAATAGAACAACGTAACGTCATCTACTGATATGTTATGATAATTTGATAAGCAGAAGAACAAAATACACTGCCATTAATGGACAAAAAAAACTTGAATGAACAGATGTATGTTCGATACCAATGAGTTTCCATTTAAATATGAGATAAAAAAATCCATTTTCTACATTTCTACCATATACAATTTTCTGACCCATTCAGCTAACGAAACTTCATTTTTTGTGATTTTCTGTTAAAGTTTTTTTCCTCGATATCCAGAATAATGATTTTCAACATTTACTACATTATGCATCTACATGTTAAATTTCATGAAAATCCGATGAATGGTTCAAGATATTTCGGCATTTATGTAAAAATGCAACATAAATTTATTTACTCCATTTTGTTAATTTTTCAAATTTCTTTTTTATCAAACTTTTTGAGACATAATTTTAGAAAAATTTTAAAAAAAGATTCAACAGCATAAAATAGACATATTTGGAACATGTTCCATTTATATTTTATAACAACACCTTGCATATAATAAATAATTGTATATTTAAAATTATTCCATTCAACTGACCATTGTGATTATTGAACCTTTGCCGGCTGTTTAGTAAGAGATGATAAATTTATATGTTATTATTGTATACAACTGCATATAGATAGACAGACAGGTGAAACCATTCAAGAAAACAAAAACACAAAAAAAAAACAATAGATGTGTTTAGATGCAAGAAGTGTGGCTAATTTAGTAGGTATTATTAATTCGAAAATAAAAAACATATTTATACATATTTTTTTAACGCGTGTCCTACATACCAGATGCTATCTTCAGAATGCATTTATATGGAATTAAAATATGTTCTAATATTATCTTAATATCTAAATAGTAATGAAATTAGTCTAAGCGCCAACGTATGTACTTCGAAAGCATTTGTAGGTTAGGTTGTTTTGTAATTGTTTCCGTGTCGAACAAACAAATGCATTAAAACTACTTGTCATGGCTCTTATCCCCGATTATAATCCTTCCATATAGATTTTTGCAAACCCCAAGGTATATTGCATTCTGTGCTTGGTACATTTATCAGCTGCTCCACCCGTGTCGATGTTATCCGATTCGACCGGATTGAAGAGAGTGGGATGTGGGACAACACAGTGTTAGATATATTAATAGTAAGGGCATAGGTTGCAGTTTAAGGTCTGCAGCGAACTATAAGACGTTATGTTTCATAGAACATAGAACGCTCGCTTTGGTATGAAAAATAAAAATTATTAATACATAGCGAGGTAAAACTTTACGTTTACTAAGAATTAATGTCTTAATGTGACAGAAGCGTTTCTTGTTTAAAACGAGTGAATAATATTCACAGGCCGACAATAAGTCAAGAAAATATGAAATAATTTGCTTTTGTACCTTTTTAAAAACCATAAACTATGACGATCTTATAGGCGATTTTTCCAATAAAAGTGTGTATTTACTTAGTTCTACCACTTTTCGCTTTCATTTTATGGCTAATTTATTCACTTTTCAATATCTAACCAAACCAGTTAACCACGTAAAATTTTATAAATAATGTATTTTGACACAAGGAATTATGGAGAATGGTAAAATCTAAGCTCCCACATTTAAGGCAGCTGATCAACAGCTGTTAGAATTACACTCCTCTAAGTAATATTTTTCGCGCATAAATAACTCCAAATAGCATAAAATTGTAGCACAATATTGACATGAAAACGGAAGAGTTTGGTACTAAAGATGAACCTATTAGTCGATGACTCCAAAATCATTTTCTTACAAAGGAAATGATATAAAATGAAGCAAGCCCTAAATATCTAAAACAATCAATCATTAACAAATGTCTATTAAAACAGCTTTATATCAAATATTAAATGCATTTCAACTATCTGATAATCAAGTAACAGGTGAATTGCAAGGTAAAATACCTTCAGTTAGATAAACTGGAGAAGGGCAGACAATCGATCGTGTTTTTAGGAGTGGAGCGTTGCAAATATCTATATTTGTTGTTTTTTTATTTGATTATTTTCTTGTGTAAAACGGTTTATTAAACTAAACACATGTAGTCCACCTCTTCTTGTTCATAAAACACACCGGTGTTGATACTCACTCAAACAACTTACAATAACCAGGTGAAAGAAATAATAATATGTAGACAAGTAGATGTGATAAACTTATAACCAAGTGACGTTCACTTTTATTTATATACCTAACGTGTGTTCTTATCACAAACAATTAATTGTACAACAATCAAACAAACTTTGCAACAATAGAACTGTTTTAACAATAGGAGTAGTAGTTCTTGTTTTTATTGTGTTTTATAAAAGTGTGTACAGGAGGATGCAATAAAATGTGTTTGTGTATTTTTAGTTTACAAACATCATGTAGTTGAATTGTTTTGTTTGTTCTAAATTTGATTTTTATTGTACTGAAACCGGAAATTTTTTAATTTAACAAAAATGTGTGATTTTCAACAGATTAAAATGTCAACGAAAGAACAAGTTACAAGTATTTTGGATAAAATAAATACGGTAAGAGATTTTTGTAACTGGGTGGAGGGTTTTTTAAAAAGCAGATATATAATTTGGAATCGATAAAATATAACGCAGAACTCTTAAAAAATATAATATTAAAAAAAAGTATTATTTACTAAATAATTGTCTCAATTTTATAAACCGATGGCGCTATGACTCTGAATATGGCCTAGCTTAAATTTTTTTAATTTATCTCAAATCTAAACTAAAAATACAAAAATCGGTTGATTGTGTAGAAGACATCTTAATACAAGGGAAGTTAGTTAATTAAGGGCAGAGCAAAGAAGAGATGTCTGGAGACATAAGCGAGTGATGTTATATAAATATATCCTAGCGGACGTCCCGCGGTTTCACCCGCGTAGTTTACGTCCCCATGGGAACACCAGGGATAAAATATAGCCTATGTTACACAAGGTTAGTGTACTTCCCAACAGTGAATGAATATTTCAAATCGGTCGAATAGTTTTTAAGTTTATTCGTTACATACACAAACACAAATGTTGTCTCTTTATAATATTACTATAGATTTATACTTATTTACCTTGTTTTATGTTATATTTTTGAAATTAGTCCAGATTAGCTGATTCCAAACACAGCATTTATTTAACAAACGTAAAGATCTTGAACATTATTCAGAAATATAACTAACTCGAATTCGGGAACTTATCATTGATAAAAAGTGTAAAAATATCTTTTATCAAGAAACTTGATAAATTAATAAAGGGAATTTTAAAATACCGGTAAGTAAACTTGGCACATATTAATATTAAATTAATTTGTAGCAACCCTCTATTCTCTCTCTTATCTGGAATTATATACACCTATTATACTCTAATTGAAAAATTTTGAGAAGTGAAAGAAACTTAGTTTGCATAATTTCACTACTTAGTTTACATAAGTCCAATTACTAGGAAAACTTCCTCTGACAAAATCAAGGTAAACTTTAAGTAGAGTAAAAACAGTCATATGTAATTTTCCATTATACAAGTTTTTAAAGCTAACCAATAATTTTCCACAAAGTAAGTAAATTATTTCTAATTAATTACGGTAGAAACAAATTTTCTTTTATAATAAATGTAAACATGATATATTCATTTTTCAAAGAAATTAATACAAGACATCAGACATAATTTGTAATTACTTCAAAAAATAGAAGTATATAGTTGACAAATGCGGCAATTTATCTTTATATGTAAATGATATATGGCTGACTGACATATCAACGCACAGTGGAAACCGTTTAGTCTAGATGCTTGAAATTTTAATTTTTCGTGAGGGTGTCTATCACATAAGTGAACACTAAAAATATATTTTTGAAAATTCAACCCCTAAGAGATTAATAGGGGTTTCAAATTTTGACATATCGATCAATGTACTGTGTAAATCGCTAAGTTAAACAGCTTGAAATTATGAAGAGAGGGTCCTGTTGAGGGTCCTGTTAAACTCCTACAGAGGGAAGAGGGATATTTTTTACTGAAAAATGACAAAATTACCCATTACCATTCGAAATTGATGCTAATCATATTGGTCGCATGTTGCAAAAAATAGATTCGTTGGTGCTGAATTTAGATGGTAATTGGCCACAAGGACATAATAAGTATTTGTTTACTTTATAGCTAATTTTTAATATTAAGTCTATTTTTTTGAAGTCGGTTCTATTTATTGGAAAATTTTTTATTTTTTAAATGCATGTACTTGAAGTCTATTCTGTTTTTTATATTATCATGAAAGGAATTTTATACTTTTTTTTTTACATAATGACAAATTTATTCAAATTCTTATCAAGGTAATTTTATACAATTTAAGCATTATTGTAATCAATTATATAATAATCAATTATTTTTAACCGTCGCTGTCAACTTTGGTAATACTCTAATAAATTATATCTGGACGAATTCCTTTGTTGATAATTTTAATAAAATATTTCTCACAATGATCGATGCAAAAAAGTCATAATTTAAATCGCTTTAATGTTGAATAGACAAATTTTTTAAATTCTAAACTCTACCAACAAGAATTTGCCGTAGATTAGAAAAAGGAGAGAACCATTTCATGTCATTGTCGATGATTCGGTGTCTCAGTTTCCTTCCTTTAGATAAAATTCGTTCAGTATTGTCTCACACAAATGAAAAAGTGAAAGTTCTAGAATAAATATTCGAATAATATTTTTTCAAGTTAAATAAGGGGTGACGTCCGATTTAATATATCTCTAATTATATAATTAATCATATAATAATTCTGAATCATTTATATGTTTTCCAATATTCAATTATTCAGTTCAAAGGTTATATTTGATTATTTAATAAGATTATCAATTTCTTTTACATAATTTTACATAAAAATAATAAAAAAATAAAACCTCTAAACCTACTTAAAAACTTGAATAAATTGTCATATTAATTTTTTTTTTTTTTTTTAATCAATTTCTTTAAATATTATTAGCTAAACAAAAAAGTGAAAGATAAATAATTGTTTTTTCACGTAAATTAAATTATTTTTAAGAACAAAAAAAAATTGTAATTCCATTTTGCGATTTTTACATAATAAAAAAAAATTTGTCATAATTTTAATTTAATTTATATAATTTTTTTTTCGGTCACGGTGTCTGGTAAAAAAATTTACGCTCATTTGCTGAATAACTTTGATAGCATGATTGTAAGCTACTTTAATAAAACATCTGTTTGTTCTTGAGGTCGTCGGCTTGTGTTCTGATGGACTTAGTTTTTTTCATTGCCAAATAAATATGCACAAGTTAATTTATTTAAAAACAAGTGTTATTTGTTTAAATACCCGATATAATGCTGAGAGTCAATGTTTGAACAATTTCTAATTATTAGCATTAAAGAAATACGAAATATGTAGTCTATACAGCTTTGAAGTGGCATAAAATGTGAGTTATAGTTTATCAACAAATGTTTCATACAAAAGTTGTCTGTGTTTAAGAGACAAAAGTTTTTGAAGGTATACTTCTTTAGGCGCGTTACAAAAAAATGATGAGAGTGAAATTTTAAAATGCGCGCGCATCACCGTCACACAAAATTCACAGGATGAAGCTGTTTTTCAAATTTAAACTGAGCTTTATTGGCTGTGTCAACTATCTTTTTCCAGTTCTTTTATTATTTTATTGTTATTAATTATTTTCACGCAATTAAAAATTGTTTAAAAAATGGACTTATAAAGTGATTCTACGAGCAATATATTTCATGCCTTCTATTTCCAAACGTTACAAGCTTTAGACTTAATTTAATATACCCATATATATTTCATTATATTTAGTAAAACTAGTGAAAATAATAATTTATAAAACAAGTTTGATAATTAAGATAATATTGACTGTCAAATTTATGAATTTTATCAAACTACTAACATTAGTAAAATTTATAAATTACGTTGTTATATACTAAATTATGTACATGGATTATACCAAAGGCCAGGTTCTATTCTCAGAAATACACAATTTTTGTTTATTTAAAAAAAAAAAAAAAAAAAAAAAAAAAAAGCGTTGATAATTTCATGATTTAATAAAAAATCATATAAAAAAAATAATATAATTCACAAAAATTTATAAATAATTGAAGTAAATAGTAAATTTTATTACACGGAAAAAAATATCACCGTTTAATAAATCAGCTGTGATTTAAATTCTCAACAGTGTTATTATTCTCAATTTTATCCATCCTTTTATTATTAATTATTAATTTTTGTTTTAAATCAGGATTCGTAATTTATTAAAAATTATTATTTTAGCAAACTTATTTTATTCAAAAATACATTTTGGATTTCCTAAAACCTTACGTGTTTTTTGTACTACTTTATATTAATTATGACCATACTTTTTTCTTGTTAAATAAATTATACTACTATACAAGTTTTAAGTAATATTATAATAATTTATTACACCTGTCAATGCCTTGTAAAATAAATATTTATTTATTTTTATATTATTAATGAATTGTTTATGTAATAATTTTTAACTTGTTTTTAATACACATTAAAATAAATAATTTTCAATATTTTTGTTGATTATCCTAACTGGCTTACTAAAAAAATAATCTTATTACTTGATTATTATTAGTATTTTTACTTTCAAACTAATTATTTTTATATTTTTTGAAAAATATTTTTAATTATTTTAATAGTAATACCAAATGCATTCATGATAGATTGATGCATTTGACCAAAAAATTACTTTTTTTTTTTAAAATTATAATACATGTTTATTTAAAATTAAGATGACCATGTTAGTTTTATCACCCTTTTTCTCTATTTTTATCTTTTACTTGCTTTTTATCGTTCTTAACTTATCTTCGTTGGAGTTTTTTTTATTGTTCTTTAGCTATTAGCGTTTCAGAAGTTTAACTAATATCTAAATATTCTTATACTGAAAGGGGAATTAGATCTATAACAGACATTATCTCGGATTAAAAAGAAACTGTGATTCATGTATTGCATTAGGTGTTATTGCTAACGGGTTGAATAAAAAAGCATACTCTCCAGAGTCTGGCCAGTCCAAATGTGGTCATCTTTCCTTAATCAACCGAGAGGGATGGTCACATCGACATAAATATGAATGACTAGGAATTGATGACAATTTGAGATTGGAATGCATCACATCTTCAATACCAATCAGAGTAAAACATAAAAGTACGAATTTGGAGAATAATTAACCATCGTTTACTAACTTTTGGATTTAATTACAAAATGTTGATAGAAGCATAAAATATTAAAATCTACCTATTGATTCCGAAAATGATAAAACTAACCATCTCCCCCGGACTTACCCTAACGATAGAGATTCGGGTTGGTGTTTTATTTTTTGGTTTTGAGTATACGAACTGAATCAACTGTATAATAAACTACACTTGAACAAAAAAAGTAGAAACAAAAATTATTTGGACTTATGAAGTCTGACAAAAACATACTTTAAATTGGATAATCATAAACTCTAAATAAAACATTTTTTCGATAAACTCACCTTCAGCAGAAGTCTTAAAACAAACATCGGATTGTAGATACTTATTATCTAATAAAAATTTGATTTACGTATTAAAATAAAAAAGTTTCCTCAAAATGAATCTAAAATGTGATGAAACTATTAAATTTAGACCAAATTCAAAATTCTAACTAATCACTTTAGTACATTTTGTGTAAGACTTTGGCACAAATCAAACTTTTATAATATTGTAGAATGCTGAACAATCAATAAAGGTCTCAAATCTTCAGTATAATTTTTTTTCAAATCCCGTTTGTTTTGAAAATAACTTAACCGCATAAAAATCGTTGATTTAACTACAATAACAAATATATAATCAGATTACTATTAATGTCAAATTTTACTTTCAAACCAATTATTTTTTATTGAAAAAAAAATATGTATATGATTAATTTTAACAAAAGATTAACAAATTTATTTTTGATAAATTCATGATGCACTTAAAATTTACAAGAAAAATATTCTGAAGAATCTCGTAAAATAAATTCCTTGTACCTAAATATTAAATATTTATCAAGTTCGTCATTTAAAATATCATTATTTTCTTTTTAATTTATAATAAAATTTCACAAGAAAGTGTTTTAAAAATTATTTTTAAAACGAAATTATCATCAAAGTTTAATTAAAATTTTTAGTTAATGAAGACCACTTATTTTTAAAAAACCATGTATTTTTTTTTTTAAATTTATTATTAACTCATTTTTAACAAATAAGATCATCTTTTATATAGAATTCAATGTTTGTACTTTTTACAGTTCATGCTTATAGTTCAAAGAACAAAAGTTAATCAGGTTGAAACAAAAATACTTTTGAAATCCCAATTTAATCGACAAAAGTTCAAATAATTAAAAAAGTAGGGTAACTTTACAGTTACTTTTTCTTCACAGGTGACCCTTATCTTCAAAAAAAATTATATTTTTGTAATTATTTGAAATATTTTTCGACAGTATAATCAATATGAATTCATCAATAAATAAATTTATATATTTAATTACATGGTGATCTCATGAAATTACATTTTATAAGAAACTTTAAGTGTGTCAATTACTTACTACGTATGATTTTCAATTTATTTTATCGAATTTTATTAATTTTTGATGCATTAATTATTTTGGATATAACTTAAATCAAATTGAAGTTATCCTCGGCACCTTACATTTCGTATACGAGTATATTATTTTTAATAAATTAGTATAAATTTTATTTATTTATTTTGTTTACTTATGTTTTATTTTCAAGGTAGACCTCTTAAGATTAATAAACGTAATGCAGTAATTGTTTTAAAATTAATATATATATTAAAATCAATAATTAATATCCATTTATAGCAATAGTATATTTGAATACAATGTTCCATCAATTTTACCCGGTAAGGACATATATTCTGTGTCAAGTTTCTTAATGTTTCTCATTTCGTCATAAATTCATCCTAATAGATAAAAATATTTTTACTGTATCAGTATTATAAGGAATTTCGATTATAAAGCAATCCTGCTCACTTCATAAATGCGAGCCTATGAGTAATTCTGAATAAGTTATTTTAAAATTATAAAAATTTACCAATATATGATAATTAGCTAAATGTGTGCTTAAAATGTGACGAATCCTAACATTTTACAAAAAAAAACAACATTTTTTGTATGTGATTTTTTTCTTCTATCTTTTATAGCGTAAAAGTTGGGTCAAGGATCTATTGGATCCGATGGACCGATTTTGCTCATTCAACTTAAACTCACTTCTTTTGTTTAAAATACGTTCTATATCAATACATAATATTAAATTTCATTTTAAAAACATATATATTCCTTTTTATACAAAACAGGCATACATATTAATAAAAACAAAAAACCTTTTTTTATACAAAGCATTTTGTTCTTTGCAATTAAAAAAATATTTTGTTAAGTTGAATAAACTTTATTTCAGTCGTACAAGTCAAGTATAAGCAAAATATTCGTTTTCATTAAAAATTAATTAAAAATTTACATCTAAAAAACTTAATCGTGCATTTAAATATGAGGAAATTAAAATAAATTAAGTATTAATTTCATTTATAATTATATATTTCTTAAAAAGAAGAGTTATATTAATCTAAAAAAATTAAAACAATTATGTTTACATGCGATATAAATATATAAATAATATACCTAAGTATTAATTTTACCTATTTCACTATCACTAAATTTTAATGAAAATTTTATAAAATTACGTATATTGTTTTAATTAAATTAATCAAACGTAGAAATTACTTCGTTTAATTATTTTTGAATAAAATGAAATTGAAAATTTTATAATAAATTCAGGTTATCATTATAGAGCAGAGCCTGGTAGGACTTGAGTGTTGTATGGACTTGAAAATATAGCACGGCAATCTGTCTGGGGAATAGTATTAAAAATACTATAAATGTTAAGACTCAGGATGTTGCCAGTGAAGGATATGGTCCAATTTTTTTATACGAGTAAAATAAACCCATTTTTTAATTTAAATATATCCGGATTCTATTGCAAATTTTGATATCCTCAGCACATAAACGTAGAATTTATCGAAAATTGAAATGACAAGTTCAAAAGTGTTTAGTCCAAATGAATATTTCTGAACATTTTGTTTTATATTTTTAATAGGCAAAAATAAACTACTTTAGGTAATTTAAATTCGAAAAACGATCACCAAAAAATCGAAATTCTATTAGAAGGAACAATTTTTCAAAAAACCGACATTCATTGCATAAAAAATATAATTCTTTACAAATACTTTCCAAGAAAAGAAAAAAAAATGTAGAATTCGAATAAATGATATTTAAAAATGACATGTTTTGACTTTTTTTGATCTTAAATCACTCACTGCACAAAAACGAAACATTATTCGATAAAAGTTAAAGAGTTCAAAAGTGTTTATTTTTGTTTATTCACATAACACAACCATTAAAATAGCCTCAAACTTTATAATCCTACCAAAAAGAAGACGAAGTCCTTAAAAAATGAGTCCAACAATATCCGTATTCTTAATATTTCAGGTATTTTTAACACAATTTCATTAACAGAATACGGAGCTCTGTTTTTACACACTCAAGTCCATCCAAATTGTGGTCTATTATGGAAGTGAGAGTAATTCTTATAATATAACTTGTGTTTTTGTTTATTTATGGTTATGATATTTAAATTATAAAACTCAGCAGTTAATTAGTTAGCTTCCGAATGTATTTTTTCTAGAATTTATTGGTTTGTTAATATTTTATGATTCAAGAGAGATTATACGGTTTATTTTTATTGATTAGAGTAATATTAGAGATTTGTACTAGAAAACTATTAAAAAATTTGACATACATTTCAAAAAAATAAAACTACGATTTTGCGTCGAGTCTATTACTCATTTCTTTTTTAATAAACGTAAACAGTTCAAAGAAACATTTTTTGGATATAGACTATTTCATTATAGAGTGTCGAAGGGACCTATTGGATTTTGAAGATTAGATGTTAGAAAGAAAAAAGTAGTATGATGTGTAGCCTTGCAGCGATTGGGGATGGGCAGGTACAGGTTTCAAAAATGACTCGGACCTACTCGAGACCATCAGATATTGATAGGGTATAGCTCCTAGGTGTTTCTGAAGACGGAAGTATGTTAATCTGAAGTTTTCATTTCGGAGGTCGCAAAACCGATGGGTTTAAAATGGTTAGAAATAAAATTTAAGCGAGCGCGTCAGAAAACGAAGCTTTCATTCAAAAGACTGCCGATTCGAATGCAGAAATTGATATCATTTTGATCTTTAACCTGGCAATTATTTTAAGAGGTTTTCTTATCCTAGTCGTTTAAAAAATATTTCTAGTTTTATGCGGACTTTGAGGCCGATCCACTTCCTCATGTCTTTAACCTTCTTGCTTGAATTATATCTTTTTCTTTATCCTTCAAAATGAAAATAAAAATTCGCCTGCGATCAAGAATGTTCTGGTGGCTTTTTTGCTCCGTCTTGAAAAAGATGTTATCTAGATCTTAAAAATGACTTTAAGCTCATGGGGTAGAGTTGGAGCTAGAAAAATAGTTGCTCATTTCTTAAAAACATACACATTTGTTTGAAACATTTTTTCTTAAACTGCTGAGATTTGCAAGCCATTCGAGCATATTTTGACTACTAAATTCTATAATTTATATATATATTTAAATGTTTCATATCTGTTTCATATGTTATTTTTTGCTTGGAGAAAATTATATCTTCGACATAAAGCCATGCATTAAGAGTTGCCACGTCATATACATTTAGATTCTTTTTGTTTCTTTTAATATGCATTTTCTGGATGAAGACATCGATTATTCATTAGAAAGTGAATAATATGGTACATTCTTTCATAGAAAAACTCATACAAAAATTTCTTTACATTATAAGCATTCTTCAAACTATAGAGGACTAACTAAATGCTTATTTTTATAGTCTGCCTAAATAGCAATGAATTTTACGACCATTTTGGGAAAAAAATTTTCAGTATTTATTTATTTGATTTGTGATTTATCATATATTTTTATTATTCATCTTAGTTTCGAATTGATTCGACCAATGTGAAAATTGTCGAATAAACACAGCTTGAACTTTTTTCTTGGTTTTCGGATAATCTATTAAATTACATATAATATTCGTACCCTTAACCAAACATAAAATAGAGGGTATATTTATTCGCCCTCTTTTTTTTCTATAAAAGCAAAATTATCCCTTTGTTATTATTACTATTGATTTCCAAGGGTCCGTATATAAAAACGTGAACACATTGTTTTTGCTATTGTAAATATTATCATTGGAATAAACTGAATCTTGTATCGCGTGAGATATGCAAGACAAATTTTTATATTGTCTAATAGAAATTTATAAGTAATTTTCCCTTGTTTTATGGTATGTAATTCAATATTATATGTGAAAAATCCTAATATAAAAATGTCTACAAATTACTATTTATTTATTTGAGTCAGCTCTATTTTTGAAAATTGCAGACATTTTCTCACACTATGGGTAATATACTATTTTTAAATGTCTAGTCAGAAAAACATAAGCCTGGTATCGCATTAATACACCGCTTAATCTGATTCTACACGATTTCATTGATTCACTCAAAACATTGCAAAAATATAACATTATAAGATATTTATTACCTTTTTCGACACTGAAGCCAATGAAGATAATACCACATGCATCCCAAAACACAGTGGCAATAACATTTCCAGTTCATTTCAACGCTTTTGCTTTGTTTGGAACCGGTTTACTAATAACAATCCACTGTTTTCAGTCTGTTCTCAGGCGATACTTTTTGAAACCCCGGAGGCCTTAACTATTTCGCAAAATTTTATTAATCGGTCACTTAACACCATATTGTAGATTTTATCGATCATTTCTAAAGTACTCATGAATAAGGGTCCTGAATGATTCTTGATTGTACAGTAATTTTTGTCTTTATTCAAAATAACTCATTTTGAATAAAGACAAAAATGCTAAATATCTATAATTCATTTCAAAATTTTGTTGACCAATAAAAAAAGTAACGGAACCCTTCAAACAATTAAAAGCAAATAAATAAACACCAGAAGTTTTTAATTAATATAATTGAAAATGGAAAAAAAAAAAGAAATATAAAAACATTTTTTATTATCCTCATAAATAGAAATTTATTACATTTTGAAATCAACCATGAGTTGATTGTTCTGTTGTATGCAGTCCCAGACCATCCACACTGAACTGACACTTGTATGAAATATTATCCACAAATTAGAAATAATAAATAAATTAAAAAATTATTGCAATTGCAACAACAACTACAACAGCCAGCAACCCAAAATTAAAATTGAAATAAATTAATCAAAATTATAAATAAATATAAAAAATTATACGACTGCTCTTGGAATTTACTTATTTATTTATTTATTTATTTATTATTATTTTAAATTGCAACAATATAATTTTAATTATTATTAATAAAAAATGAATATATAAAATAATTTAACACAAAATTATTTTTCATTTACAAATAATAACAATAATAATAATAAATATAAATAAATTGCATAATAATTTAAATAATTAAAATTAAATGTATTTTATAATTAATTTTATAATTTTATTTGTAATAATAATTTTTTAATGTCGAAAATAAAATTTGCAGAGTAAACTGTATACGAAACCGCACAAGTATTTATTTTTTTCCTCTGCTTAAAATTGAAAAATATCAATTGTTATTTTAATAAATAGCATATCATTTAATAGCTTAGCATAACATTTTAGAGCTTATGGGCATTTTAAAAAATTTATCGAGCTTTTAATTTTATAATTGATTACGAACGCTGAATTGAACATATTATGATAAAACTTTTGTTTGGGGTTATAAATATGAAACAGAGTCTTCGCATAATCTGAAAAATGAATCTTTCAGACTATTAAACCTTAAACATATATTTTTCGGATATCGAACAAAATTTTTTTATTGGTAATTTTGTTATTGACAAATGCTATGAAATTCCGTCAGTATAATATTGACATGAAAACGTAGGGCTTGTCAACGATTTTTTCTCAAAGATATTTTCTCGAAGATAAAATAAAATTAGATTTAATAATTAGAAATGTGTTTTCGAGAAAAACACTTTCGCAAGCCATCCGTTTTCGTGTTTGTGCTTACCAAATTTCATAACATCTGGATAAGTATTTTTTTAATTATTTACGCGTGAATATTGTAAATAATACATAAAGGCATGTGCTTCTAACAGCTGTATATCTATTTCAATGACATGACCTTCTGTGAAGTAAATTTAATTTGCTCTTGTGTTTATATTGGCAAAATGACCAAAGTTTAAAAGGCTTCTTATTAATTCCAAATACAAAACGCTCAAGCAGTAAATCATTAAATAGATAATATTATAGATCTTTCAACAGCTCCCTTTTTTACAGTTAATTTTTTTCAAAAGTACATTTGGATCCCCTCAGGGATTAAAATCAACGGGTGGGTTGATAGTTGATTAACTTTTAACATGATAAAAAATATACAATTAGATTTTTATCAAATATATTGAGAAACAAAACTTGTAATTTGATAAAACAGATGGATTTAATTAAAACATATTATAAGAGCAGATGTAATCCAAAAATTAAAAAACGAATATCAAAAATATCTAAATAATTACACCCACATTTAAAAATTATTCTTTTGTGTTAAGTATTTGAATGACTTAGGATAACAAATTAGCTTATAATATATTTAATCTTATATTAAATATAAAAACCCAATTACTAGTAATAATACAAATTTTCGAAATATACAATTCATATTTATATAGATTATACCAAGGGTATTCAAACTTCCTCAATTTCTGCATACTCCCCAATTATTTTCAGTGTGACCCCATTTTTAAACAAAATATTAAAAAAAACATTAAAAGATAACATTTTCTTAAATAATGTTAATTTTTTTTTATTTTCTGTTTAAATGTTAAAAATTGAACTTTCTCAAGTTTAAAATAAAAACACTCTCACACAAATAAAGTAAATGTTAAAATAGAAACCATTACAGCCACAAAAGCCATTATTATAAAAAAATTGAATGAATACAACAAACAACGTACGTACTTAACATTACAAAAAAAAAATAATAATGTAATGATTATGGAAAAAATAAAGTCAACTTTCATAAAATATTTTAAGTCTTTGTAGATAAAATATCGAAATGCAACAGTATAATACTTAAGCGGTTATTATGTGCTTGAAATTAATAATAAACAGAGAATTATTATTAATTATTTTATTAAGGGAAGGCAAACACGTTTACTACAAGAAAAATAAGACTTTTATACGGTCACAGATTTCACTAGTATAGGCCAAGGTAGTATTTTACTAGTATAAAACCCATTGGAAACAGAAGAGAATATAGCAATAATGAAAGGAAAAATAATTAACGAGTGATCTGAGGTCGGAAAATGGAAGAGGTGAGTTTTTAAGGGTAAAACACGTTATAAAATTTACCATGCATCTTGCCATGAAAATGGACGTCACGTTGAAAATTTTTTTAACAATATTTCCGTAAATTCCAAAAAAAAGTTTTTTTCTGTTAAAAGTAAATATCTAAAAAAAATCCAAACCGTAAGTCAGCAGGGTGCCTGACATTATCATTTTGAATGTATCTAGCTGGCAATCTTACAAATACCTTTTCAATGATATGTTAAGGCACGTCTTTCGGCACCACTATTAAGCGAGAGTAGCGTCTTTTTCCTTCTTAGGATTGTTGCAAAATATCCATTTTGCAACACCCGCCTAAGCCCTTGTAACAGCTGTTCAAAGTGACAAAATGCATTAAATGCCTTTCACAAGTGAATAGTTCAATGCATATAAAAATCTTGTTGAATTAAAGCTATATAAAGAATATTTCTTCTTCTTCTTCTAAAGCAGCTACAAAAATGAACAACCAAACTGCCATACCTATTTCACATGATGATCACAAAGTCTTAATTTAAAAGACAATGAGAAAGATGTGGATACAAACAAACCAGAAGCTACTAGCAGTTGAAGTATTACCCACCAAATGGAAATCTTCAATCCCATCAAATGAATCCCATCAAAAGAATCAGATATTCTAGTATGACACATCAATATATATTCTCAAAGTCGCCCACTCCCCAATGCCTTCCATGGGCAACATATCTTGCAATTAAGCACATTGTTACAGATTAGGTATAATACGACCCACAGAGATGAAAGCACAGAATCCCGTCAATATTTAATATCGCTCTTGCTGGTAACCCTGTAATTATCCAAAGATTCTTCTATTTTTAAAATATATCCAAATTATTTCATAAGGTATGAAATAATTAAGTGCAGTGAAATATAATGAAAATCAATAACTTTCCAAAAAGCAACATTGAATCTACAAACTTAAATTATCCTTCTCTTCTAACGAATAAACTTTGTTCACTTAAGAAAGTCAAAAAGGTGCAAATGACATTACTATTGAGCATCTATGTACTAATAATAATAATAAATTTGTTTCCCTGTGATCGTAATGCTTTAATAATTAGACTAAAGTAGTACTTAATAATTTGTTTCACATACATATTAACAGCAGCAACCGTCCGTCAACTTATAACAATAAATTACAAAATCTAATTTTGTTTCTTGTCAAAATTTTAAAATTAGCTAGATAAATAGCAGTAAAATAATTGTTTTTGAAATAAATAAAAAATGGTGTTTATTTTATTTTAAAATCACGAGTTTAACCTGTTAAAAAATATCTTTTAACAGATTTTAACATTAAAATTCATTTATTTGTTCATATTTTTATTGTTTTCAATGTTGAAACAAGTAGTTTTCGAGATATAGATGCTTTGTTTATTTGTAGCAACTGGGAGGTATTTAAAGGTTTCAATGGAAAATATTTACTCATAATATATATTATATATTATTTAAAAAAGAATGCATAAAATTCGGGGTAAAATTTACAATAAGTAAAATTTACAAAATTTAAGAAACCCCGACAAAAAATATACAATACATCATTTTCTGATGGCGGCTATCGTGGATTTGAAATTCGTCATAGTGAATAGTTTTCTACTAGTCAAAGCCCTTTTATTTGATAACCATATTGATAGACTTGTGAAAAAAATATGCAATCTGCCATTTTGTGGAGGCCATGTTGATTTTCATCATGTAGATGTCATTTTGATTTTCATCAAAAAAAGTTAAAAACACTGTCGACTAATTCACCTAAAATTTCTTTCTATTAATGACTTAAATGTTAAAAATGTGCGATGTTATTCCCAGAATTTGCAATTGGTATAAATGATGGTATAAACTTATTTAATGCATGTACTGCAAAGATCGTCATAATTTTTCAAGGCTACACATAATAGTTCAAACCTAGTACTTTCATTTGTTTTAATTGTTATAGCCATGGAGGTGTAGGAATTTTTTTATTAGATTTTGTTTATCATGATATATTTCGTGTCAATTATCATTTCCATACAAAAGAATTATTTAACCAAATTGAGTAATACCTTCTGGATCGCTGCATGATACTAATTTTATTAGGTCATCAAAAAAATAAATTAAAGAGTAGTTTACAAAAAGTCTTGAACACGCTTGCAAGCAAGCAAGCACCTTGCGCAAAACATTTTATTAGAAATTATTTATAATATGAAATTTTTTAAAAGGGAAATATTTTCATAATAAAAAATAAGAGTTTTTAATGCATTTTTGTTTAAAAAAACATTTACCAATAATTTTTTTTTATCGACTAAAACTGTGGAATTCGGTCAAATAATTTTATTTTATGCAATGTCATTTTTATAAGTGTATATATAAATAAATAATTAAAAAATAATTTTTTTTAATTTCTATATAAATATTTTTATTGATAGATTGATTAATGAAATTATTTATTTTATTTGGAAGGTATCAATAAACAGGCACATTTTTATACAGTGTTTTCTTAAAAATTATCCCGTCCTACTCTTTGCAGATTTATTTCAAAACAATCCTTATTAGTTTTCATTTACTTTCTAACAGTAATCATCTGTTCACAATGTCTAGCTTTCTAACTGAGCGATTTTAACGCCACATTGATGGATAAATGAAAATTTTATCTATCCAATCAAGTCGCTTTAAATACATACATTATGTTCTAAACATTGATGAAAACATCAATGATTGAGATAGGCCAAATGCCAATTCCCTTACGCGTTAGCCGCACGTTTTTTTTCTTTTTGCAATACGAATCATACCCGCTTTATAAGATGAGACTTATATTCAATGAACACAGTGTATAAAAACTCCAAACAAACAAAAATGAAAAAGTACTAAATCTAAAAAATTAAGGTGTTTCTTTATCAAATGTTTCATGCATTCTTATATTTTACGGTTTGAATTTTTAAAAGTATAATTTCTTCATTTCAACTAACATGGATTATGTGCACTATTCACAACCAGGCAGGCACGTTTCTTTCAATTATTACACAAAAAGGTGGGTTTTTATATTAAAAACTCTATTGCACATATAAAAACATATTTTGTGTGTTGTTATTAAATACATTTGAAATTCTTTCTATATTTTAAAGTCAGTATTATGCTGTGCTGAAAAGATCATATCAAGGATGTTATTTCTTTATCGTAAGAGAAGAGTTTGTAACTTAATGCAATTTTTTAACATGTGCATTTGTAATTAAGATTATGTTTTTATATACTCGACATACATAATATGTCAGAGTATATTAATTTTAGACTAAAGTTTTTAATGCTATCTAATATTTGACCGTACAATCAAAATTTTGGTGTAGATGTTCATGGAAACACCTAATTAGTCCATTTCCGGTTGTCCTTTGGTCCATCAGGATAATTCAATTGCAAAAACAGATAACGAGCTGAAATTTTGGTGACGTTCTACTTAATAGTTTATTATCAGTGGTCGAGTAAGCAAAGGCATCAACCCATTTGACTACTTAGACTGGAGGCAGCGAGCCCTAATCCAGGCAGCGGCAATTTGATCAGTTATAATTAAAACAGGAGCGGTTGACTTTTCGAACTAATACGAAAATTACTTATACTACGAAAAGGAAACTTTTTCGACATAATCACAAGACATTAAAAATGTTTATGTTTGTCCATTTTACACAAAACAATCATTTAAATGACTCCAAATCCTACACTCCATTTAAAAATAAAGAAAGAAGAAGGATTTATAGAAAAATTCGACCAATAGTTGCCCAATATTTTCGGTATTCTTAATACGAAACTATTTACGGTGATAGATTTTTACAAGCATTTGATCATCACCAGATCCTGCTCTAATACAATACCCACTATTACCTCATCAACAATAATAAAATTTTCTTTAATTATTTTATCATTGTAAAAGAAATCCTTGAATCTTTAAGACTTACAAAATCCTGTAATAATAATGATGTTGTAACACCATAAAAATGTGACAATTTCTTCTCATTAGAAAATGAATAGGAAATGATTTCATTTAAATATTTCATGACAAGGAGATATATTAATTACTAAAAAAAATGTCTTCATTGTTCGCGTTTTGTACTTTCATTAGTCATTATTGTGTGTATAACTGAATCATGCTGTACCAAGTAGCCTTTGAATATAAATTAACTTCAATAATTACATATAATTACTCTGTTGTTTTTTTTTTTTTACACACGTACAAATAATTTCAACTACAAGGAAGAAAAATTTAACTATTTAAATTAGTTCACTCCTTAGAATAATGTTTAAAAAAAATTAACCAAAGTAAATATTTAAACGGTTCAATTTTTTATTATCTACAAAATTTATGTGAAATAATTAAGTGGATTATAAATATTGAATGATATTCAAGGGTGCAGAGGTTGTTATACTATAAAATATGAAAGATTGTTTTATTATTACGTGTTTGTTGTTAATTTTAAACGGAATAAACACAACTTTGAATTAATTTAAATAAATTCAGACTGTTTTAATAAATATATAAAATTATAATTAGGAAAACGAAAAAACAAAACAAAGAAATACTTGGAGATTTTGGTTTTTATTCAACTTGTATACACAATGTATTTCTATGGTAACTTCAAATGGATAAATCAACTACAAGGACTTCAGGATTCTAGGTTGTTAAGAAAGCAGGGTGGTATCCCCAACCTCATTCTACCTACAAAATTAATTATCGTTTTTGATAATTAATACTTTGAAGACTTTTCAAAAATATAAAAGTATCAATATCAAAAGTATACTAAAAGTATATTGAGACTAGTGAAACGTGCGACGCGTAGCGCAAAAAAAACTGTGTTTCGGGTACTGTGACACATTAGGATAGTTTTTTATATCTATCTCATATTCCACTTTTAATCTAAACATTCCACTCTGCCATTTCTCTTATTTCTTTGATGATTATTTTTAAATAATAAAAATCGCTGCCGTTTCATCTCACTTTGAGTTGAAATACACATATCTGCATCTGTCCAAAATAAACAGATTTGTTTATGAATTCCATGAACGAGTCCTTACAGCTTATAGCTGGGTTTGATGTACCTGTTTTGGGTGTGAACATCTTAAATGCATCATTGTTACTTTTCGTGTAAATTGGGACATTTTATCTTCGGTTGTTATTTTTTTAATTGGACGTATAAGTTACTTATTTTTTATCAGCCTTTTAGCTTCCAGCTTATGTATCTTCTGCTTTTGATGATTCTAGGCTGGTTTTCACTTAGAATGTAATATCATTGATAAAAAACCAATGAAAATTCTAAAGTGCTTTAGTATGTTTTATTCAACACTTTTTTCATTCACTAGTGAGCCATTTTTAATCTAGTTTAGAGTTGATATAATATTTCTTTAGATTTATCCGGAATGGGCTGCGGATCTTCTATAAAACTTTCTATAAAACTAAATATTCGTCTTAATTTTATAAACACCAAGTAATCAAAAATTTTTCAGTTTCCATGAATGAACATTTTTTTATAGTCAAATTTGTCATTGACCTTTCACTGCCAGTTTATGGATTTTTTTTTTCAATTTTCTAAATAAATATTTTATAGATAGGGAATCAGAAGAACAATTACTGATGATAATTTTTAAAGAATACAGATAATAATTCTTAAATATATACCAGGAAAGAAATATATAATTATACCCTTTAAGCATAATTTTATATTCCATTTTTGATTACAACAAAATCGATCAAATATGTTTATTATAGATATATAATAACAATAATCATTAATAAATAAATAATAATAATAGATCAACTATAAAATCAATTTCTTTCTTCAAATCAATATCATTATTTATTTATATACATATATTTTGTTTACTTCAAATTCTTGTTGTTTTTGTGGTATACTTTTTATGTGTATAAATATGCATAAAACAAATTTTTTTTAATGTATTTATGTTACAGATAAAGTACTAATTCCAATTATTGTAATAATAATTCAATAGTAAATGAATGCACTTCTACGTAGATTTTTTGATAAATAGTCTGCGCATTTGGCATATATGAATACCAAAAACTATTCCCCATCAATTTCATTCCGATAGTCTCTTTAAATTATCCTACTAGACATGGGTCTAGAAGCCTTTAAAAATGGTAAAAAAGTGGAAAAAAATTATAGTTGGCTGAGACCCATTATGAAACGGAAGAGAATATAACAAAAATGCAAGGAAAATAAGTGGCAAAGTTGTGGGAAATACAAAGATCAATATTTTGTATTCAGAATTTTCTCACATAACCCCAAAATCGTGTATAAAAATTAATTTTTATATTTCCGCTTAACGATGTTATTAACTATTAACTACTTATTTTTTTTCTTTACATATTTTTATAGGTCAAAAGTAAGCAAATTCAAAATTTTTCAAAACTTTAAATTGTACATTAACTTTATCGTTAAAAGACATAGGATCCTTTTTATTTCCATTTCATCAATGAATTTCAAGAAAAATGGAATAGTTTTAGGTACTCATTCGCCGATTACTACTATAAATTAAAAGTCTACAGCATACCGACACAAATATACGATTTTCCTTTAAGGCGTAACCGTATTGTTATACGATTTTTTATCGATTTAAAAATATCTGATCGTGCAAACCGTTTGTACGTTTCGGATGACAATTTTTTAAACAATAGTGAGTACATTAATTCTACCGCCTTTCCTTTCGGTTTTTAAAAATTCTTTTTAATTTTTTCCACCCACCTATGTTTTCCGATTACTTCGATTTTGGGGTACTATACAAAAAATTTCCAAATTGCTTCAGAATAGGTACAATACCTATTAACTTCAGGCTGTAATTACGCACCATTGTTTTAACTATATGCTTTAACTAGATAGCGATAGTGAATGTTATTTAGTTAAACTATTTATTTACTAGTAATTACATAAATTAACATAATTCATTATTTAACTGTAACAAATATATAATTATTTTATGTACTGTAAAATCAATAAAACCACAGCTAAAATAATAATTTACAATTAAAATTAGTATGACTGTGGATAATTTTATGAAATTTAATGCTGATCATTTGCTTTTGTTGAAAATTATCTTTTATAGGTGTACTTTTCTAAGAATATATCATTGTGTTTTTGTATACATGAGAAGGAAATTTTTTTTATCGTATTAAAAGCTTATTTTCTTGAGAATTTTTTGCAAGAAAAACATCATTAAGCTGAATCACCTTTGAATTGTAGATATCAAAATCTTTCTCCGTGGTTTTATACAAACATTCCCTCAATTTTGAAGATATTGTTACTAAATAAAATTAAATAATTTACACATTTTTTATTTCAATAAATTTATGTACTCAGTTCCATACGGTTCGGAACAATCTAGAAGAATAAAGATTCTACTAATCAACTACAGCTCAAAAGTTTATCAATATACTGAAACACTTAAGTTATAAAGACACAGCATTGTCTTTTTCCCCAAATGTTTATTTACGGAGACAAATCTATTAGAATTATAAACCTGGTTGCTTATAAATGGATGGTGTCATAACTTTAGCGGTCAATATATGCCAATCTTTTTCAAGCTCCGAGAGCAGTCCTGATCAAGATTTAATCGAATTTTTAAAATAGGTGTATTCTCGAAAAAATTTAGAAATTAGTTTTTCATAATTTCTATATTATATCGTTAAAAGTCACTTTGAGTCATCTTAAGGGTAATCCTTGGCAAAGTTTTATATTATGGTATCCATTTTAAGTTTTACATGATGGTATCCATAAACCAATATACTTTGGTTTTTTTTTTAAAAACAGTTATGTAAAAGGATCTATTTCCAATTGACACACTTCCAGACTTCTACCAACATATATATAAATGTCAATTGCCATAACTCTTTTAAACCAGAACTATAAAAATATTTTAAATATGTAATTATTTAAAATTGCATCTTCTTTAATTTATCACTGTCGTAGCATTTTAATAATATTATAGCAAACAAAGTTCAAATCACTAAATACTAAAACAGCAAACAATAAATGATGGTGGCGCTCCTTTAAAAGTTTATTAGACCGAGAAATGACTCTGTATAAAAGTGTATATTTATAATACTAAATATTAACAACGTCTAATAGATGTGTTATTATTATAATTTTATAAAATAATAATGAAAGTGAATTTTTATAAATTTTATTTATTTACACTCTCTGAATTGAATTGAACGATTATCTTATTATTTTACGAGTGGGAATATAATTCAGGTAATACAGCAAATTTACTCAGAAAACTCGAGTCATACCTTAATTGATTCTTAATTTCGTCCTACTCCAGTTTACGGTTTTATATTTATGAAAAGAAAAGTACTGTCTGGTATGTAAAGCAAAAGTTCAAAGTATATGTTCCTTATTTCTGCTAACTTATCCTCTTTGTTGGGGATATATATGACTGCATGTTTAAATTAGCGCCTGAGCGTAGATACTGACGTTGTAGACTAAGGTCGATAATTTTAAGCCAAACAAAAATTTTGTAGGATGAAACCCATAGAAAGAGAATATAACAAAAGTGAAACGAAAAATAATTTACGGGTGATCTATGGTCGGGAAGTGGAAGGGGGTGAGTTTTTAAGGGTAAAATATGTTTTATCTCGATTTTCGGTAAAACTATACAAGTCCTATGGAAAACAGTTAAATGGCAAAGTTTTAGGTAAAAGATCTACAACTACAACTTTTTTATTTACACTTTTTTCATATAACCTCAAAATTTATACGAAAAAATAAAATAATCTTTTTATTTCAAACTTTTAGAAAAAAAAATTTTTTCACGAAATTTTGTAAAACCTTACTTTTTAATTTTCCAAATACACAATAATTTTTTTGATTTAAAATATTTATTTTTTAGTGTAACTACAAAAATTGTAGATCTTTTTATTATATACAACTTTGCCATTTAATCTTTTTCCATATAATCGAGATATACCTTGTTTTACCCTTAAAAACCTTCCTTCCACTTTCCGATCTCAGACCGCCCGTAAATTATTTATCCTTTCATTTTTGTTATATTCCCTTTCATTTCCAATGGGTTTCATCCTACTATAATTTGTTTTAACTTTATACCATTTTTAAAGGCTTCTACCCTGGTCTAATTATCTTATATTTTTTTATTGAGTATAATAAGTCTTTTTTATAAATCATCACGATTTTAGAAATAAAACAATTGTTTAATGTTCTTTTAAAATGTATTTAACTTAAACAAAGTATGCTTCAATAAGAATACGATGGTGTACTTTTTATGTCTCTCTGTATGGTATTTCTCTAGAATTGTTTTCAGTTCAAGGTTGAATTTGTACAAATTTTATAAAAGAATAATATTTAAATAGAAACAGTCGATTTTTAGTATATATTTACATAAATACACTACGCCAGTGTTTACTTGAGTGTGGGCGTCCTGGACCTCCTGATGATTGATTGGGTGATTTTTAAATTATGATCAATGTAAAAAAATAATTAATAATACTATAAATACTAAGCACCGTATACGCAGATTAGTTACCTACCTATTCTTTGAGTCAAAGTAAGTGTTTTAGATCAAACAAACTCACGTTATCTCGATAATTACGGGTTGGCTGAAAAATGCGTGCAACACGTCTAAAAGTAAGGCAACTGTGACTGAAAGCCTATCAGCTCGAATCCCAGCAGCGACAGTTTAATTTCCGCTCACAAATCCAAATCAGTCTGCATATTTCCTTTCAAAAAAACATCTGCAGACGCATTACTTTCCGAATCTCAGCTTTTACCCAAAATCCTTTCCTTCACCTACATTACGAATTTTATGTAACAAAGGTTGTTTTTGATGACTAAAAATAATTATATGGATGACATCTGTTATAAAAGTGTCCGAGGAACAGGATTAAAGTCCCATTATTATTATTATGAATCACTTTTTCCGAAACTTGCTTTGTCTTGCAATGATATGGCAAAATTATGTTTAATATTAATTCTAAGAAGTACAACATACAATTTGTAGGAACTACACAATCCTAATTTCTGTGCGAAGAGGGTACAAAAAATATTTTTTCCCGAGTCTTCAAGCTTTTACCACTATTTAAATGTCAATTACAAGGTAGATACCAAACGTAGTATTTCTATAGCCAAATGTTTCTGTAATTGCTAGTAAACTAAACAAAATTTCAATTAGTTTCTGAAGTTTTATTAACCAATATCATTGACTTAGGTCTTTGTAGAAATTTTAATTTAAAAACAATAAAATTATTTGATCACGATTTAAATTAAAAAATTTTATACGGCTTAATAAGTTCAATTTTTTGTCATTTAGTACTAAAATTTCAGGTCAAACTTAATTAAAATTAATTTTTGATTTCCTTTTTTTTTTTAATTCTATATAAGATACATTTTTAAGGATCTATTTAATATGACATTGTAATCATTATTTAAGATATTGATTGGCAGAATAATAAGTTATAAATTATTAAGACAATTAGATCGAACAAATTGGTTTTAATTTGCATCATTAAAACTTCAAAGTTAATGAATTGAGACGAACAGTTTTAGTTAGTTTTTCTTCTTCTTTGTTTTGAATAAATATGGTGGATGCAATGGGGACGGAGACAAATAAACTTAAATACTAATGATCACAGTATTTATTATGGTCCAAAAGTTGGCCATATGTTAGCCCTTTGAATCAGATTCATGCGTACAATTTTCGGCCTGTCCGTAGTATTAATATAGATACAAAGTTTGACACAGCTGCAATTGTCGAAAAGAAAGGTTTCGACAAGAAAGTATTTTATTTCTTCCCCTGTACCTTTTGGAGAATATTTCCAAAAATACCTAGTTTGAGTCATGAGAAAATTGTTATTTTTAACAAATCTTCTCCCAATGTTGAGAATCCTTATTTAATATCAAAAGATCAGGGAAAATAGAAAACAAATTATTTTTTTAAACCACCCCACCATGTTTTGTGCAATCAAAGAATATTCAGTATTTAGTGGTAGTATGTGCCACGAAACGAAGCATCGCTACAGTGCGTCCAGTCCTTGGCCCGTAATGGCATTTTGCAAATAATGTAATCACTTGGCTACGCTAGGATTGTAATTTGCCACTTAAATAATCTCCGAGTCGACGATAGTTTCACAGCCTTAGATTAAAGACTTGAACAATTTGTAAATTAAAGAGTAGAAAAAGAAAATGCACATTCTTTATCATTTCTCATAGTAAAACAATTTCAGATCAATCTTTTTAAAATTTCTTTTTTAATAATCATAAAATTAAATTAAAACTTTTAATTTAATAAACCATCATTGTAATTTTATGATGATGATTGTAGAGATTTAAAATCAATTAAATAAATTTAATTATAAAATCATATAAAATTGTATACTTCCCATATCATACAAAGATATTTACCTTGATAATGAGAAAACTTAATGAATTGTGTATAATAGATAAATCTAAATTACTTACATATTTATTATTTACTCTGATATTTCTTCTCTAAACATATTTGATTTCATGGTAAATAATTGATACAGAAATATAAATCAATTTTATTTTACAGTTATCGGTAATATAAATTTTTTTATTTATTTTAATGCTAGATACGTTTTTATTATTACGCATAATTATTAATTATGTAATAATTGAAGATTTTACATATTGAAGAAAATTATGTTACGGTCAAGTTCAATTTGGATCAAAATTATAAATTAACAAGAATTAAAATTTGAATAACTTTAAAAAAATTAAGTGTTTTTGTTAATGTCATTCAATCTCTATTACTCGGATCCCTTGGGATTTGAATAATTTTATTTTTTACTAATAGAAGCCGTTTTATTATTGTTTAATTTTTCAAATCTCCAAAAAACGAAAAAAAATATGGGTGCGTGTAATTATGTATGCGCGTCAGAAGTTATACTTCTTTAACATTAAAAAAAAAATTTTTATTGCATTCAAATAATTAATTACAATAATAAAAGAACTTAAGAAGGATAGGCAACACAGTCAATAAAGCTTAATTTAAATTTGAACAATTAAATAAATAAATACATATTTTCTTACATTAAGTGTAACATAAATCATAACAACAGCTTCAACCTGTGAATTCTGTGTGACGGTGATGCGTGCGCATCTTAAAATTTCACTCTCTTCATTTTTTCATAACGTGTCTAAAGCAGTATAACTTCAAAAATTTTTGATTTTTGAAGAGTAACACTTTACGATGTAAGATGCCAATATAAAAGTTGAAATATCAACAAGAATCAACTTTCGAATCGGATTTTCGGTGATATTTTAGCAACTCCCCAAAATTATTCTAGTTTACATTTCATAATTACAACTCCCTCATTTCACATTATCCTTTTTAAATATTTAAATGTAAAAATAAAAATTATGATACTAATTTTTAAATTTTTTTCTGTTACAGGTAAGAAAATCAACACCCACCACGTGTGAAACAAGCTTTTCGTATGAAACATTTTTCTGCTGGTAGATTTTTCTAAAAAAATTTTTATTATGTATTGCTTTTCAAATTATTGAGTTAAAATAATAAATAACAAATTGAAATAATTGAAGTGGAAATATTACACATCTTCTGTAATTCAAACGGGTGAACTTCGATTGATGTTTGCACATTCATCCATCTACAAGAACAGTAGTCTTGATTATCGAATATCGATCCAATATCAATATCAACACTCAAATTATGACAATTACTCTTATATGGTCTTTACATATATAATATATTGTCACAAATTTGATGGCCATTACGCTTACGTCCATAAATTATTTAAAAAGAAATGTATAAGATTATCTTAGATTTTATTTTGATTAAGACTTAGATTTTTATTACAGCAATACACATCCTTATAATCTAGGAGTCCTATAGTCTGGATAAGCTTAAGAATATCTCATAAAGGCATTTCATTCATTTCATGTGTTTGGAAATTGTTCTATACCAAATGAGGGTATTCGTATTCCCACTAAATATGAATTTCCTTGCCTTCAACGTTCCAAGGCCTTTTCACAAGAGAAGCCTCTTATAAGAGCCTTTGCATAATCTAGGTCATGAGTGTTTTTTCTTAGAGAAATATTTGATTCTCGTATTAGTCATTCCTTTACATGATTTGTAATTGTGGTTTTTGGTATGCGAATGAACGATTCTGCACCATTTAATGAAATGCATACACCCTTTTTGGCCAACTCGTCAGTCTTTTCATTTTCATCGATTTCCGAATATACATGAAACAAGCCTACGGTGACTTACTTAAATTATTCATTTATTCTATTTTATTTCATAATTCGGCTAAAGGTTTTCAACTCCACATTTTTATAACATATTTTTGAGTTTGGAATATAAAGGCGTTACTATCACACCCTTGATCGCTTAGAATATGACCAGGCTTACATTTGTTTTGGAACCAGACTTTATCAAGTAAACAAGTTTATTCTCCCATGATTATTTGAACTTCCCGGCTCTAAAATCTTTTTCCAACCATTCAAACAGTACATTGATACTATTCAAGAACCACCTAGAACTGTCTCCCAAGTAATGAAATTTGTTTACAAATTTGAATGTAATTTGCGCTTTAGTTAATTTACAAACCTTAATGGATACTTTTTTACAAATCACATTGTAAATAAATAAGGTGTATTGTGTATATTAATTAAGTATGTAGAAATAACTAGATTAAACAAGGAAATGAATAACATTTGTCATGTATTTTTTTTTTTTTTTTTTTCATTGTATTTTATTATTTGCAAGACCTAAAGAATTTCTTATATTGACTTTGCTTGATTAATTAAATAAATAACTTCAATTGTAATGACAATTCAGCAAGAAATCAATTATTCACAATATTTATTTTTTTTTTATTTATAAAGAAAATATAATCATTTCTTTTATTTATTAATTTATTTTATTATTTGTATTATTGTTCTAACAGATCTGTGAGATTTCAATCAAGCAATTAAAATGTCTTGAGTTTTATGACACGGCTACGGTTGAGTTAAAAGAGTATTAATTAATTAATACAAAAATTCGTTAATCTACAAAAGAATCGATTAAATTAAGTAAGGAGTATAAAAGGTTGTTAAGATAGTGATTAAATTTTTATTCTGCTAATTTCAATTGCCTTTTTACCCCACCTAAAAAAAGAGGTTTCTCAATTCGACAGTTTTCGACATATTTGTTCTCGGATAACTCCGTCATTTACGAGCCGATTTTGACGATTCTATTTATATTGGATATCGATATTCCAAGGATGCTACCATGATAAGGAAACCAAGATCTGATGAACCTAAGAGGAGAGAAGCAGCAAAAACAATATTTAGTGATTAAATTTCATCCAAATGAAAATGTTTTTCGGGTTGTATACAACACTCTGTAATAAATCATTGTAATACACTCGGTCTATCGATCTGCTCCACCCATTCAGACGAACGCAAACAATTCCATAATTAATTAACGAATATTTATAAATTTGAGGTTTACAATAGTGGAGGTGTTTAGGAAGGACCCGTTTTAAAAGCATCTGATATATCAATTACTTTTTGGACTTATACCGCTCAAAACTTACCTGTTTTTCTTTCCACGTAATTGCCAATATCTCATTATTAAAGAAAAATGAAAAGTCGGAATAAAAAACATGAACAAAATCAGAGTTTTATCACGGATAATTTTATGTTCTATAAATGTAGAAAATATGTTTTTTATTTTCACTTTCATCTAAATTGTAACCCTTTCCTTTGATTTCAGTGATTCGAAGCTTCGTTAGTTTAATTGTACAGAAAATTTCGTATAATTGAAAAATGTAAGAAATGCATTTTTTTTCATTATATATCGAAATTGAAACTCATTCGTTGAAGATGTGCCGCTATTTAATTGAGCATATTCGTGAAACCCGAGGAACTTCTCTTTCCATTATTGGTAGTGAATTTTTTAATATGGTCGAATGAAAATTATATTTTGAAATTATCCTTAAGGGGGATTATATACACCTGTTATTAACATGATTGTGCTTCTAACAAGCTGATGACTTACATAACATATAATATACATTATACACAAATAAGAAGGACAAAGGGAGGCTTTTCGAAGAGTTTTGAAACAAATAACTAAGATGAAAATCAAAATTCGATTTTATATTCAAAAATTTGTTTCCAGAAAAACTCTTCGACAAGCCCAAATTTCAAAACATTTTGATATGTATTTTTAGAGATTTTTGGGCGCGAAAATTGAAAGATTTTTAGATAAAGGAAGGTACTTTAGTATTATGTTTCAGTCCACCTTAAAAGGCAATTCGAGCAACTCGTGCATGACTTTTGAAGGCGTCTACAGACGGTAGTTTCAAAATATCGCCTCTGTAAAATATAACTTACATCAAAAGATTAAAAATACAAGATTAAATTAAATAAAACTTATTATTTATAACTAATAGAGCGCGGTATTACACAAAAGAAAAATAAATATTTAAAAAAAATTGTCTCTCACGTGCTAATATGTGACTCAAATTATTTTAATTAATAGCTACATATATCCAGCCTAAGTCATTTTATTATTATATTAAAATTTTAAATGCATGAATGCACAGCATAAATAAATTATTGCAAATTTTTTTTATATATGTGTAACTTCAAAAAGAAAGTAAAGAATAAAATTCTGTATTTGCAAATATATAAATAAAAAAGATTCTTATCAATAAATACTATTGGCAAAGAAAAAACTATAACTTTCTCATGAACCGCATTCTATTTATGGAAAAAATTTTAATTTAGTTTTTCAGGAAGTTCTTTATTTGGCATATCCGTTTTATGATTATATAATGTATTATTGTACACTAATATACGTGTTAGATAATGAAACTATCTCCATGACCGCTAATATTCGAATATAATTGCCGGTGCCGATCATTTTATTAGTAACATTTTACTTTATAGTTCGTTGTCGGCGCCGGTTACGGAGACAGTTCTATTTGGTACTAGGAATAGTAACTTTTTATTTTGAAGCTGATTTTAGAAATCCTTAATTTTGACATATATCCACATTCTAAGGTTCCTATAGTTGAATGCTTTTAAATGAATGCCAGTTTGTGTATGTACAAGTGTGGTACTCAGGCAAATCAGGTCAATTGTTTTGTCTTGAAATCGACACCCAAACTTGATGTATCTCAATGCTTTAAGAATCCACGCCGAGCATCTAGTAAAAATGATTAGAATACTAGTAAAACTACTCGACTGTACTGACGTGGAAAAGAATTTAACACCACGATTGTGGACATGAGTATTATCTTTGTCTATGTCTCCAACGAGTACTGAATAGTCTAAACTTAATGTACCAATTTCTCTAAAAACATAAAAAATATATATTGAAGTTTATAATACAGGAAAATTAAGACCTCGAAATTTCCAAACTTGAAAAATCCAAACCATATTTCTCCGTTTATAATTTCTAAAATAGTTCTAAATTATACACCCAGATAGGTTCTTAATGTTGCAAGATCTCAAGCTTGATCTTTTTTGCAGCCTCTGTTACCGAATTCGTTAGACTCAATGATTCTAGGTGATTTTCCAATTCAGAAAAAATTTTTAGAAAACTATGCAATAACTCAAATTGTATGTAGCACTTTGACAGAACTTGGTTGCTTAAACACGTTAATTAGGAGATTACCGAGGACTTCTTGTTTCAAAAGTCTCCATTCTTGTTATGTATATCTGTAAAAGCCTACACTAAACCTGCGAATGTTTTAAACCAACAATGTATTCATGAATTAGGAAAAAAGATTATTGCCGTGAAAATTGGGCAATCTGTGCCATGCAGATCGTTTTACAATATCTTATAACTTCAGTAAACTATGAAATAACGCATTTTCAAAATATATATACGTCCATAAAACGAAATTTAGTAAAGGAGAATGCACATGAGTAACTAACTGATCCAAAATATACAACATGACACATAAGTCAGATGTATCCTTGTGTACAACCTAACATAAAATTTATCACGCAATATCTCAATCCAAAATCCTAAGCATTTCTTCTCAAATCTTTTTCGACAACATTTCAGTCTCAATGATTTTTTTGGACATATTTTTTGTTGACATTTCTGAATTACCTTAATCAACACAACAATTGCTAATAAAAATGAAGATGTATTTGTACAAACTGGTTTTGAATAATTTGACGCGTATTTTAATGACATTTTACAAAACTAAAGGTCTTTTACTTTTTGATTTATTCAAATAACGTGGTGTTATTTTTGAAAACAAGAAGTTGCTACCACGTTTTTTTTTTAAATTCCGATTAAATAAATTGCACACAAAAAAATAATAATAATTTGAATCTATAAATTTTTTCCACCCACATTTTTTTCTATGCATATTTTTCATATAACTGTTAATTGTTTATGCATAATTTTTTATAAAGATATTAATTATTGATTTTTATAATAATTCTAAATCACGGTTACACGTGAAATGAAAACTAGTTTGGCTACATATTTTATCATACACAAAGCATGATAATTATTTATAATAAATCTATATATATTAATTTGTTAGGAGTAAATAATAGGTGTATCTGTGTACGTAATACACCTTCGGATCACGCGTTATCAGTCATTGGGAAAATGTGACACACTATAATTAATCTGTTATTATATTAATTATTTTTTCCCGGTTTTTGATGGAGCAGTTTGTTTTCCTGCTTAATACAGAGTGTTCTTAAACTAATTGATCAAAGTGTATGTGCTCATTCTACGCATTAAATACAACAAAATATAATGTAAAATTTTTTCCTAAACTCCAGCATTTTAGAGAAAATCCAAATTTTAACGATAGATTGATCGGCTGGCTTACAAGTTTAATAATATCGTTGAAGATGATAAAAAACTATATTTTATATGAATTTTATTGAGTTTTCCAATACCGAAACGTAAAACTATATCAATTTCTCAATAATTCTCACTCGAAATTGCTCAATAATATTTTCTGTTTGGATTGATATGCCATTTTTGAAAAATATGTCCAGCAACAACCTTTCTAGAAATATCCGTTTTTACTTATCAAAGAATAAAGCAATTAATGTATACATTGGGACATGTTTTTCAAGTGCCAATGTACACCATTTGAAATTGGAAATATTGTCATCTTGAGTTGAATCGCATAAATTTCCTTTAATAGTCATCTTATAAACCGAACAAAATATTCTATATAGAAAAATAGAAAAAAAGATTTATTAGGTGTCTGGTATGGCTATGAAATAAGTATTGAAAGATTAAATGGTATTTCAAATCTGAAAAAAAAAACTGTCCACCTAAGAGACCAAGAGGAAGGCCAATGCATATTTCACTGTATTTATTTCGAACACAAATAACTGAAACTATACCTATCATAATGTTAAGAAATTTGGTATGCACAATGTTGTCATAAAAACCTAGTGCTTGTCGAAGTTTTCCCCGAAAAAAAAAATAATAATTCTAAGGTAGAAATCAACATTTGATTTTATATGTAGAAATGTTCTTCGAGTAAAACTCTTCGGCATGCCTTTCGTTTTCATCTCTATATTGGTCCACAGTAAATTACATATTATTTGGATAAATATTTTATTGTAGGAGAAAATGTTATATTAGAGAGTGTGTTTCTTACAGAGGTTATGTTTCCTCTTAATTCTAAATTAAATAATTTTTTTTTTTTTGGTGCAAAATTTTATTACAAATAAATATCATTTGGAATAGTACTTTGTAAATTTTTAGCAGACAATTAAACAGACAGACGCCAATAAATAAAGTGAAAACAAAATGTTTATGTGATAATTAAAAAATAAAATTTCTTCCGATATATTTAATAATTGTTA
The DNA here is from genome assembly GCA_020423425.1 of Chrysopa pallens. NCBI lineage: Eukaryota > Metazoa > Arthropoda > Insecta > Neuroptera > Chrysopidae > Chrysopa > Chrysopa pallens. Next base: position 34,396,076 of record CM035594.1, read on the forward strand.
TACCTACTGTGTTTTGTGTGCTAATTAACTTAACTCTTTATATTATTAAAAATAAAAATACTTACTAATCAATAACTTCTTCTCTACAAGAAGTAAGTAATATTAAGAGAAAGTAGGCACTTCTATGTTGTACTTCGTATTTCATATATAAATATTGTTATTTCTTTAAAAATTAGTAATTAGATTAAATATTTATGAAAAATTAATTATTAATTTTTATATTATTATTAATTAATGAGAAAGAAGTAACATTGATTTATAAAATGACAGGATAGACCGAGATAATTTATTATAATTAAATCATATTGATAGATGTATAATTCATTGTACAAAGACACTTTCCTGCATATTTTTATAATTAATTGTAAGTGTAAATAAAGTTATTTATGAAGGAAAAAATGTTTGGTATCTACATCGCTACGCCCTTTTCAGTCATTTGCTAAATAAATTGTGAAAGAATTTTATATCCAATAGAAATACTATCCGTAAAAGTCCCAGAAGGGTGTGAAAATTAAACGTAACAGTTGTAGATAATGAAAAAATTTAAAACTTTCTGTTTGAATATTATTGACCATAACCTCAAAATTATCAGAAAATAATTTTGAATTATCAGAAAAATGCGAAAGTTATTTTTATTTTTATTTAGTGTCGCAAAAATTTTTATATTTTCATGAAAATCGGTGATAACATTCGTTTGTGTGTTTAAGCGAAGCTTTTTTATTTTGTCATTCAAATTATTGGTGGAGTATTGATAAAATAACGAATATTTTATAGATTATGTATTGTACATTTAATCAAAACTTTATACATTTAATTCAGAAACAATTTACTAAATAGTTGGATATAAATAAATAGTAAAAAAAAAAACATTTTTTAAATTAGCTTTTATTTAAATGTTCCAAAACGAGGAAAAAATTTTAAATTACATGAAACCTATCCCATTATTACATTACACAACTTAGAGAGATTTACAAGAATACAAAATGAAACTTTATCTTAACATAAAAATCTCTCGGCAAGCTTTTATAACATTTAAATTGTGTAATGTAATAAATTTAACTGTTTGATTTAATTTATACTTTATTTTCTTCTTTTTAGAGCATTTATTAAAAAGCTTATGTTTAAAAATGTTTTTTTTTAAGACAAGCTTTTGTACAAAGGTGAATCACAATTTTATTTGGAATAAATACGAAATGATTACAAAATGAAGGTTACTTATTTTGAATTAATATCAAAATATAAAACTCTTATGTAAAAACGTACTTTTTTTTAATCGTTTTGATTAAAATTTATTTTATAAGGAAATGAAAGAAGCATTGAATATAAAATTGTTATTAATTACTATAGTAATTAATATTCTAATTACACAATAAGAAAATATATAAAAACATAAATTAATTACATACATTTGAGGCATCGTGTGTTTAATGCATAAAGGGGAAAGTGGGAACAAAAAAAATTACTTAACTCCTTAACTCATAATTAATTGCAATATATCAAGACCTGTAAATACTATTATTGATAGTGAAATTTATTGATTGAATTATTATTTCTGGTTGAACAGATATTTTATAATAATATTAATAATTAAGAATCATAAATAATAATAATAATGAAATGTTTAATATACGCCTACAATAATTATACCACTATTGGAATCAAAAATATTTTCAATCTACAAATCTTATGTATATTACATTTACGGTTAATTTTATATTTAAAAAAAAAATGTAGTAAAATTCACTGCATTAACGGTGTTTCCAAATTTGATACTAAAAATAGAACTTTTTATTTAAACTTGTGTTTGCCACATTGATCGTAATTCGAATTGAAATCATCATTCAGAAGTATTTTTGTATGAATTATTGAAATAAGTATAAGGCATACCTTGTTAAAATAATTTCAGGAATTTATTTTTTGAAAAATTGAGGAAAACATGAAATTTTTCAGAAGATGAGAGTTAGCGTCTAAGCTGGTTTAAACCAATTACAAATAAATTAATAAGTGTAAGAAAGATGAAATTTAAATTGCATTAATTGAAAAGAGATGTAGCAATTTGGAGCTATGTGTGATGTTTAATTTTTTACTTTTAGTTAGGTAAGATATTCTTTATCTCGTTAGTTAACACGAAATGGTACCGTTTAACATCAGATTGTTACAGATTATATTGTTCATGTACAGCCCAAAGATCTTTTCGTAGGTTTTTAAACAAACTTGAACGTGCCACGTGATTGACACTCCCAAATGCAGAGAGCAAACTAATTTTCTAAAGAATAACCTTAAGATTTTATAGAAATAATTTTCAAAATTTTAAGGTTGTTTCATTTTTGTAGTAAAATTTCACTTTAGGCCTACTCAAAACTCTGCTAATCGCATAGTGATTATATTATATGTAATAAATATACATCACACTACTTTCCTTTATCTTTGCTGTTTTGTCTCAAAGATGATATTGGAAATATTGATACGTTTATTTGCATACCTTACAATGATATTACAGAGAATTCTCTTAGCTTAGGTAATGAATACTTAATAATTAATACTTCATGTTCACTCAATTAAGCATCATACTTTAATAAAAACATATCGCACTTAACATCAAATTTATTTATTTTGTTTTTTATTTTATTTTAATATCTATTTTTTTTTTTTATTATTACAAAATAATAAGAAATTTCTATTAAATACGCAAATAGCCCATGTTAAACTTCATGTTAAATCTTGGGTTTTAAAGTAGGGTTCCCTTTAAGAAAATGTAAGCTTGGTATTACCTGTTCAGGGAATTTTATTAACCATGAAAGAATGTTACATACAAAAGGATTAGTCTGGGAAAAAATACGAATGCTTAAATTCATATTTAACAAAACCTTGATCTGGACTTAACCTTGAATTGAATATAGTCAATCGAGATCTTTAATGGAGGAGGGGAGGAGCTTTTTAAAACAATTACATATTAAATTACATATTTTACCTTTCAAAATCAGGTCATTAACTTATTATAATACTTATTATTTACAACGAATTTGTATAATTGTATGGAATAATTATTTAGTGTATGTTAATCAATGCTTATCTATATAAATACGAGAAGCAAAATTTTGTACCCCTTTTTACGAGAATTGATCGGACGGAGGTGTATGAAATTCAGCACACAATTACAGTTTATGTAGAGGACTGGAGAATACTTTTTTTTTTTATTATTATGGATAAAATACATTAAATCATTAAAAAAAACATTACACACACTACGACACACACATAAATAAAAGGTGTGGCTTATATTACACAGACTACACATACACACGCATATAGTCTTTTTGTTGAAAGGCACATATATTCTGATTTGTTTAAAGGCAGTGAGAATCACTTTTGAGTGAGTATGGTCCAATTACGACCACTATAACAGGGACTTTGGTATTTGTAATTAGTTCAAACATTCATATTTAATCATAAGTGATGCTAACAATTAACATTGGTAGTTGTTTTCTTCACTTACTATTAAAAAAGTTTTTTATATTTCCGTGTAGAAAATCGTAACTAACTTTTGTTAAGTTTATAAACAAATAATTATTATAAAAAAAAGTAATTAATTAAAAAACGGTTTTAAATTTGATTAAAAAAAATCATTTTTATTTATCATTATAAATATTAAAAAGTTCCGTGTACTCTCTTTTATAATGGACTCTATTAATAATTTTATTATTGTTTTGATAAATTGATGATTTTACGTGAGAATATTTTTATGATACACTCTACGTAAAGTAATGGAAAATTTATGCGGATTGTATTTTTCAAAGCTGCTTATAGGAAACTTCACAGTAACTAAATGTGATATAACTTGAGAAAAATGTGAATTTTTTTGAGAAATCGTTCGCGTTATCACAATGGTCACAACTCAAAAAATCATTTTGCAAAATAAAATAGTATAATAATAAGCCATAAGACCTATTTAGTGGGTCTCCTCCTTAGTAAGGACTCTACAATTAGATACAATAAAAAATAAGTAAATAAACAAATAAAATAAATGATGGTGTAGTAAGAGTGAGCGCAATACGTAAAATTATAAGATAAGCAAGAGTTTAATTGCATTTTGCATTTTCCACGCCCGTCTTTCTCTTACAAATCTTGTCCACTCGTTGCCACCATGTCTCCCTGGACTTCTCTTATCGTGCATAGGAGTCCAGTAAACAATTTTTTTTTATCATCGAACATCCTGAGTTTCTCATTAAGTACCCAGCCCCGATCCATTTAAACTTTTTAGCCACGAATACTGCATCCCTAAGCTAGGCTTTTTATCAGATCCTAGTATTTATTTGTAATTCGATCCCAGATCCGATCTTGGATTATTATATTAAAAATGGCCCTTTCCATTTTTCTTTGGCACATACCGATGGTTTTATTTGTTGTGTCTTTTCTAGTCCAAATCTGTGGGAACCATATATTGATACATCTTCTTTGAACTTCTTTGGTTCAATCACTTCAGAGGTACTGTTAATGGTTTATGGTTTTATTTGTTGCCTTATCTAGCCCAAGTGAGGCCAGAATTTCGCCCATTCTTTGTTACAACGTCTCTGAACTTCTTTGGGTTCTTTGTTATTAAATGCGGTTACATATCCTAGGTAAATATAATATTCTGTATATTTTAGTTTAACCCCTTCAGAGGTGCAGAGAAATGAAAAATATTTAAAATTAATTTGAGTTTCAATTTTAATCGTCGTGGTTGGGAAACATATGTCGTCCTTTCAAAAAGTGAAAGGATTTTCAATATGATTGTTTCAAGAAGATACGATAAAAAAAATTTCTTTATTTAAATATACAAAAACATACAAAAATAAAATAAAATAATAGATCTCTTCATCTTAACTCCACATCCATCAAATTGTCGCCTGCAGAATAACACAAATAACAAACGTATATTAAATCGTGAAATTGGCATTTGTTAAGGTAGTTAGTGCAATACATTAATGGTTCATTTTATTTTGGTGCTATATTATTCGTATTTTGTGTGTAGAGCGGATCGGGATTAGAAGACTGATTTACCGTTAACAAATTTATCCTCGATTTATTCTTCCTCAAGTTAAAAGAAGCCTTTTGAAAAGTAGAGGATATATTGAGTGGAAATTTTGACGGAAAGTAGAAAGATTTACGACAAAACTACTTTGGAAAAAAGTTAAGTGGCAAAGTTGTAGGTAATAACCTCATAATTGATGTAAATAATTGAAATAATCTTTTACAAAAAAAAATTTTTCACGAAATTGGTTGAAAATTTACCTTTTTATGTTCCAAATACACTGTAATTTTCTGTTTTAAAATATTTATTTTTTCACCTTATTTTGAATAAATATCGAAAAAGCACGAAAATTGGGTGAAAAATTTTGAAGCTATGTGATAAGAGTGTAAATACAAAAGTTGTAAGTCTATTTATTACCTACAACTTTGCCATTTAACTTTTTTCCATAGGACTTTGTTTTGAAGGAAATTGAGATAAACCGTGTTTTACCCTTAAAAACTCACACCCTTCCACTTTCCTACCTCATATCGCCCGTTAATTATTTTTCCTTTCATTTTTGTTATATTCTCTTCCGTTTTCAATGGGTTTCATCCTACTATAATTATGTTTCACATTTTATCATTTTTATATACTTCCTCCCCGGTCTAATATTACTTTCAGATAACATTACTAGCAGATTTAACTAAAACTGGAAAACATGGCAAATAGAGTACAAGACAAATTAGTTTGAGAACCTTTGATTGATATATTTGGCAGTGAGTTAAAATTGAATTGAAAGAATCCCTTACAAGCTTATGTAAGCGTGTTAAAAAAGCACTTCAAACATCTATTTTGAGTATATTAGCATTTTTTAGATCCACAATATCTACCACACCAACCTCCTTAATATTCACCTATAGATTTTTAATTTTTTTTCTTCCATTTTGAATATCTGTAAACAGATAAATTATATATCATTTAAATGAAAGTAAATTATAAAATTAAATCAGTAATCAGCATCAGTTGTAATATATGACAACTATATTCAGACACATCAGTAAAACAGAAGAAATAAATGATATCATTGCAAAAAAATTCCAATATAACTTCTTACTAACTTTATTTTATTTTTATTTTTTTTTTTAAATTTCTTTATTAACTTTTACGTTCTTTTTAAATATATAAAAGAAACTGTTGCTTTCTTTATACTATTTATTTGTTGATACAGTGTGTACTAAAAAGAGAATTTTAAAATCTTCCATATTCATTTCAAAAAAAAATTATTATGTATCTCGACCACATGTAGGCAATATCTCACCACAAATTGGAAACCTCTTTCGGAAATATAATAAACAACCAGCCTATAATAATGATAATTATGTAAATCAATTTTTAATGCTAAGGAATAAAAGTGGTGTTTATAGATTACTTACCGGCAATACAAATGTTAATTATGTTGGTCAGTCAGATAGATCATTTTTAACCAGGTACAAAGAGCACGTAAAGAACCATAAAACTTCTTCTAACTTCTACATTCATCTTACCAATACAGATCATAAAATTGATAGTGAACACAAGCCGGAATTGCGACAAAAGCCAAAAATTAAACTTGCTAGAAGCCCTGTATAAATAAAATAAATAAAAACCCAAATTTTACAATTTTAAATAATCACCACCCACAGTTTATTCATTCGCAATAATCTTACCTGCTTTCCCTAAATATTTCCAAAATAAAAGAATAATTATTAATTATTCGATAATGACTTTATAAGTTGAAACTGCACTCGTAATTTAAAAAAAAATTTTATTGAAACTTAGACAAAGTTAAAAGTTTCCATTATTTTGTTAAAATTCTTTATTGGCGCAACGAAGTGAGGTGTATGGTATATCCAGACGATTTTGTATTTCGTTCTATCAATTTATCTATGTTTGTACCGTTATAACTTTAGAACACCTTGTTTGATTTTGATGAAATTTGGTAGATCGCACTCACAATATATTTTTTAAGTTTTACATTTTCCCATTTCCTTTTTTACAGGTTCCCTTACCACTAGGCCATGTACTATGTATTTATATACTAATTTTTTGACCTAAGATTTTAATTTTCCAACTAAGATCATGTTTTGGATTGTATCAAATATATACTAAATTTCGTACACGTATTTTATATATAATACTCGGATATAATAGTCGGATGACTCGGACACAATTTTTAATTTCAATATTTTAGGTTTCATTTTATGTTAGGAATAAAGCTAGTACATTTTTTGGAATTGTTTTCAAATTTTAGGTTGGCGTATTCTTTGGATAATCGAAAAATATAAAGCAAGGACATTACCAAATTATATGTAACCATTCACTATTAGCATACTTACCACTTGCAATTATGGTCAAACTCAATCCATAAAGATTTTTCGCTACTTCTCCATTAGCAGTGTAGCTACTCAACTCAAATAAGAACGTGAATATATACCAAACGCTTGTTACATGCTGTTCACACAAAAATTCTTTCCATAATAACATTTCCATCGTTAATTGTAGCCTAAAGCATATAAAATTTTCTCTATATAAACATTAAAAAATAATGTTTAGTTATATAGAAATGTTTTCCAGAACGAAATCTCCCTATTTAAATTAAAATCATAATTTTCCTTTTAATATCTATATAAATTTAATTCATATAATTCATAAAAATAATTTTATCTATGATCAGTCAAGTGTTTAAAAGTTTAGCACCACAATAATTAAATGAACAATCTTTAAATAAAACTTTAATCTAAGAATAATTTTTTTTTTTTTTTTTTGATTGATGACTTATCTTTTTACACCTAAAGGCGCTCTGTAATTTAATTTGTTAATAATATATTTTTATCATTATTATTAAAATAAAATATTATAAATATAGTTTATAGAATCAAAACTGTTCAATACATCATTGAATATAAAAATTTCACATTATAATATAATATATACTGGTTGACTTTTTTTTGTTATATTTTATGAACACGAAGCTTGGTGCCACAGTTTTTCACCCTCTTAGTAATAGAAAAATCCTTGGTATTGGCTTCCTACTTCATTCAAAGAACACAGCCATCAAGTTTCAGGTCTCTACCATCGACGATATAGGCTGTATGTTGATCCATCAGTCAATTATTCAAGACAATCTTTTATATCTATAGATTGCAAAATTTGACCAAGAAATCACGTTGTCCTATGCAAGCTTTGTCCCCATTTTACATCCCTTTAGGGGTATAATTCCGGAAAATCGTTTCTTACCGTATGTATAGATAATTATAAAATTTATAGTAGACAAAATGTCACTTTACTCAAGCTTATAGATAATATAAAAGTAAGACAACGATAATTATTTGAAGAGTATAGTACCTTATTTGTATATTGTATGACTGTAACGAACATTTATAGTTAGACAAACTATATTTGAAAATTGAAAACGAAATAAATATAACAATAAATTATTCACTATTTAATAACAAAATTGTACAAAATAAAATGCCTGCAGGCTTACTTTTTTATACTCGGTTAACGCGAACGGAAGATACGTTTATAAAATATAAAGTTTATTATTATTGTAAAATACTTAAAGAAAGTGTTGATATAAAACTGCCTGTGTTTTGATTTGTAATTTATTCCAACTTTATATTATGTTATTAGGGTCATAAATTTTTACAATAATTATTGTATTACAACGCTTTGTAGGCTTATTATTATTAATAATAATATAATAAACAAACGTATATGATATATTTCATTTCTAAATTGTGAAATATGTGTGTTTTTTTGATGTTATTAATTCCAAGTTTAGTATGTTATAAATAAATATCAAAGTAATTATTATTGAGTATTATCTATTAAAATGAAATAGATGCGATCTATCGCAGTTATACTTTCATATAAATTCAGTTTTTTAAATTTCTGAAGACTTTTTTTAAACATCATTCACTATTTGGGGAGAAGTGGAAATTATTGAGAAAGAAAATCTGTTTCACGCTTGAACCAGACACTTCCGATTATAATTCACAGGCACCTACGTAAAAGTTATTAACCAAATAATCTAATTTGAAGATGACAATATTATACATAGTTTCATAAAAAAAAAACTTGAAATATTTTGTTTTATTTCTTCAAATCTGTTCATTTAAATAATTTTGTGGCTTTATTTTTTAAAGGTGAAGGACTTTTCTTTGTAACTAAAAATAGAACAAGAAGATACCGTTAGAAAACTGTGTCATCTTCAAAATTATTATTACCGAAAAAAATTAATTATTATTATTATACTATTTTTTTAAAACTAAATAATACGTAATTACCAAAAAAAAAAAAAATGATACATAAAATGTAATAAAAAAAATTACTTTGTTTCTAAAATTACTATAAATTAAGAAAAAATAAATGGTTGTGTGATCTTAAATGTTTAATCGCATTTTAAATATAATTTTTATGCCTAAAATTAAATTAAATTAAATATTTAATATAATCAAATAAATTTATTTAATATCACAGATGTTTATCATTATTCAAGATCAATAACAATAATAAACATCATTAGATACGACACGCTGTTGTCGGAGCCATGTCCGTCATTGACCATTTGAAATTTTTCAGGACTGTTCTTCTAACCCATTTTTATTATTAATTAAACGAAATAAAAAATAATTAATTATTAAATTAAATAATCTGGAATAAATTATTAGATAAAATAATCTGAACATGCTTTCGATGAATTTCAACATTTGTGGGCGACGCCATTGGTTAAATTATTTTCATTATAACTCCTTTCACGCTTTCAAGCTAACGACTTCAACGACAACTCTTTTTCAACTAGTTTTTTTTTTTTAAATTGCATATATAAACTGGATATTTTTTTTATGCACAAAAATGATAAAAAAAAGTTCTAACATTCATACTCAACTATATGTCAAGTATCTAAACAATAAACTCAATTAGTTGTTATCTTCACTCATTATAAATGTACTTTTGATCAAGTTTTTAACATGAAACTAGATAAAACTTTATAATATTCAATTATAATTAAATCTTAAAAATCAAATTAATAATACCGTAAATTCAATATAAATAAGTAAAATTTCTAATTTATCAGCTTTTATTATATTATCATGGAATAATATTATTATTAGCACAGCTATACTGTGCAAGAAGAGAGTAGATAAAGAATTGATAATGCTATTATTATATATTAGACCAGGGTCGATAATAATAACCAAAGAAAAATTATAGTAGGAGTTAATGAAAGGAAAAATAATTTACGTATGCTCTGAGGTCGGGAAGTGGAATTTTTTTAAGGATAAAACATGGTTTATATAAATTTAGGTAATAAAAAGATCTACAACTTTTGTATTTACATCATTTTCATATAGCCTGAAAATTTATGCGAGAAATTGAAATAACCAAGTTTTTGAAATAACTTACGTTTTTATGTTCTAAATACACTGTAATTTTTTTATTAAAAATATTTTTTCATCTCATTTTGATTAAATATCGAAAAAGCACCCTAATTTTCAATAGAAAAAATTTTATAATTATGTGAAAAAAGTGTGGATATTAAAGTTGTAGATCTTTTTATTATCTACAACTTTGTCATTTAACTTTTTTCCATAGAACTTGTAGTTTTACCGGAAATCGAGATAAATCGTGTTTTACCCTTAAAAACTCACCGCTTTCCACTTCCCGACCTCAAATCGCCTGTAAACTTGTTTTTCCTTTCATTTTTGTTATATTCTTTTCCGTTTCCAATGGGTTTCATATATTACTATAATTTTTTTTTCACTTTTTACCGAGGCTTCTACCCTGGTCTAAATTGTTAAGAAAATTTTACTTACATTTCAAAATAATTTCATTCGATAAATTCACTTTTTGAACATAAAACATTAACAAATCATAAGTAATTATTATATTAGTCAGTTAGAGACGCTATCAAACCATCACCATCATCATCAGAGCAGCAGAAGAGATGTACTTTCTTTTAATTTATCTTTCTATCAATTAACGTCTTGAGAAAAAGTACAGTGTGTTTCGTATATATTTGCCGAATTTATTAATAAACAACAATTATTTTATCCAAACTCGTTTACATGAATTTTTTATTTTATACTATAATGGACATATATAAAATATATTACAGTATATTAAATTTAGTCTAAAATTTGTAATGCTAGCAAACATTGAATCAAGAAAACAATTATAAATGCAAAAGTGAGGGTATTTGTTTATTATGACCAAAATATTGCATATGTGTTCTCAAGGGTATGGAAAAGGGCAAAAAGTAATTTTCATAAATGAGAGTAGGGTGGTTAAACTTCTTAGGGCGAAAATCTTTGAAGCGGTCAAACTGACTTCAATGAGACTTCTCAGGCGTGTAGAGAAGGAAGTTGTCGAAAATGGTATACAGTACTATTCCAAACTAGCTCTCACTCAAAAAAGTCAAATGATGACTAAATTTATGTATGAAAATCGGAAAACCATTTTTATCGTAACATCGCAGAAAAGAAGAGATCGTTGTTGAGAGTGGATTGTGGAACTTATTAGCCCTTTATTTACGAAATTTGGGCTATATATAGCTTTTGATAGAAATAAAACAAAGTTATTCGCGAAGGCTATAAGCTGAATTTTCGGAATGTCTCGACTAATATTAGTAAAATAAAGTTTTCTGATTAGCAGTTGTATACTTTAAATTTGATTATATTTTATAATCAGGATAAATTGTTCAATTTACTTTTTCATAAGCCTTGTTAATTAATTTTTTAGAAATAATTTATTTAATATCCATTATTTCGTAAAATAACGTGATAAATTTTTTTTTTTAATAATTTTTTATGGTCAAGTTTATTAGCTGCAGATTATGTAGCTCACAAACTTAATTAATTTTAGAAAAATAAAAAGTTTTGACGAAGTTCATTTCCCTAGCACTCCGTACAACATTTCAATACACCTTCATCATAATAAAGTTTTAAAAAATTAGTGTTTTTTAATAGTTTCTCTTTCAATAAAAACTAATTAAACACTAATGTCAGCAATAAAATATTAAAAAGTAATGTGGTTTTGGAAAAATAATTAAACGGAGGGCTGGTCTGAGAGTTTCGTTAAGGTCACACGAATCATTTAACTTTAAAAGTGCACTTTCAATTTTTAAAATTTTTATAACTAAGAAAATATCAACTTTAAACTTTTACAACCATTTTTTATCAAATATAAATTTGTAAAAAAAATACCGTTTTCATATATCAGTATGAGGAACTATTTTTTAGAAAACTTCACAAGAAATTTAAAAATTGAAAAAAATTTTGGCAAAACCGCGCCTATAATATTAAAATTTTATATAAAACGTGAAACTATAATTTATTCCTTTATATAATAATTAAGTTTGTCTACAACTAGATGCAAATGCATTTCTAAAAAAAAAAAAAAAACAAATAAATTAAACAAACAAAAAAAAATATTTTTAAAATCATTTCATTTAATTTATGCATGGATTGAATGAAATGAAATCAACTTTCAATCAAATTATATTTCTTATTATAAAAATTAAAAATAGAATTAAACTTATTTTTATATGTGATCATATGAAAAGGTGTTATTATTTTTTATTAAAAATATATTTTCATTTATTATTTTATTTTGTTTTGTTTAGATGTTGATTTTTATATATATATATATGCAAAATGTCAGACCGTGAATTATAAAATAAATATTAATAATAATAATAATAATAATAATAATAATAATAATAATAATAATAATAATAATAATAATAATAATAATAATAATAATAATAATAATAAAATTATGTTTTTAAAAATTATTTGAAAAATAAATATTTCGATTTCACTTTAAACGAAATTTAAAAAATTATTTCACTTTTTCGATTTGAATTTCACACATTAAAAGTAGTATAATGATAAACTGTATACTACTGAAGAAAATATAAATGTTATTTTTGATTTTAGATCATATTTACAAGCTCAAAAAAAGTGAACAATTTTTACATTTTTTCATGGTTTTTAGGATTTTATAAAATCACAAAGTTACATTTTAGGACAAAAGATCAATGTAATGCACGTCAACTTTGTTGCATTTTATCAAAGGACATTTCCTCAAAAAATCAAAATGTTAATAAAGCAGTCGCTAAGCTTAGGGCTACTAACTAATATTATTAATATATAATTGAGCTGTTATTATTTTTCAGAAAAGTAATATGATTTTAATTAAAATGCAACCCCTTTAGTTGCTAATAAAATTAGAAAAACTGCCATAAAATTAGGTTATGCCTAAATTCCTCTCTAAACTGAATATAAGAATGATTTTAAAAAAGCAGCAGAGTTATTACAACATAGTTAATTTTTTTGTATGTTGATGAGTTTATTACAATGTATGCAACGGCCTTTGCACCTACGATAAGTTAGTTGCAGTACATAAAAAAAAATTTACAACATAATAATGATATAAATCAAATTAATAAAATCGTGTATATGCATAATTTCGCTCCTTTAATGTTTTATTTACCAATATATTCAATAAATATTTAACATACCAATAAAAATCAAATTTAATTTATTATTTTATGAAATTCACTTTCATTTCAAACACACAATAGAGATATATTTAATAACAAATAAACATACTTTAATTAAAGAAATCTGCATAGTTCAATGACTAATCAAAAATTTGTAAAAATATACAATCAAGTTTAAATACGATATATACTTTCATGGTCAAAATGGCGTTTTTGAAAGTGAAACAAAATATTAATTGAAATGTAATTTTAAAAGAAAACTTTTATATAAATATTGATTTTTACTAACGTTTAATTTTTGTTTATTTACAGGGTCTTCGACCAGGGGCAGGGTGGGATCGAGTACGTGAGGCTCTACCCCGATTAACCTGCCCCACGATGCCAGCCCATGCTAGGCCACGATCTGGGTGGTGTGGTTGTTTACAGGTAATAATTGTTTTTTTTCCTAATTCCAAATTTTAGGAAAATTTACAGATTCATGAAGTTTTTATTAGGCAAATTCAGGGACGCGAAAAGATATTGTAGAACATTTTCAATAAATTTGAGTAATAGTAACTACAAAATTACATTTTTTAGTACCAATTACTTTACATGATTCAATTTGCGAAAACTTTGGATATTTTTAAATTCAAGGTAAAGTAAGCAATTGAAATTTCCCCCCAATAAAAAAACAACATTGAAAAAATGAAGTTTTTTTCTTAATGGAATAGTAGCACTTGATTGGCGAAAAATGGTTTAATTTAGCAATGATGAGAATAATTTGTAAAATGCGACGAAAATAACTACTACTCCAGTGATTTAAAAGTTTTTTAATTTCCCTAGGGAAGCAACATAAATACCTTGAAGAATAAATTATAACTGTTACCATTGAAAGTCTGAAATGGTGAATTTTTCTTGCAAGATTAGTGCTCACCTTTGTTTTTTTACATTCAAAAGAATTTGCAAATCTAGAATATGACTTAGAAACAAACATAATTTTTAAACATACTTTCAGAATGACGAACCACCAGAAATTACATACTGTGTTGTGGAAGCAACCGGCACATTACAAGCACTCACTCCAACACAACCAATGCCACCTCAAGCTGAATTGGATGCCCGATTTGCTGAATTGGTGGAAGAACTTGATCTCAGCGCACCCAACAAAGCAGCTATGCTTAGTTTACCATCACATAAAAAATGGCAAATATACTGTTCTAGAAAATTGGGTGTGGAAAGTGGTGCCGAACAAAATCAAGAACATGCACCCGAACATTATATACAAAAACTCAAAGAGTTTTTGGATTGGCCAGAAGATTTTATCGGAGATGATAACGACGAAACGATTAAGTCACAAACTAAACAAGTTGATGGTTTAAAAACAGCATTACGAACTTCTACACATAGTTTTGTGTTACGATTTATTGAGTTAGGAGGACTTGTGGCGTTATTGGATTGTTTAAAAGCGTTACCATATGCAGCGGCTCAAAGTTCATTGCATACGAGTTTAATTGGATGTATTAAAGCTCTTATGAATAACTCGGTAAGATTTTCGTGAAAATTCGGATTTTTTCGAATGTTCTGATCGTTTGTTTTGCTTGCAGCATGGTCGAGCCCACGTTTTAGCTCATCCTACAGGAATAAATGTGATATCACAATCGTTAAGCTCCGAAAATATCAAAACAAAAGTTGCCGTGCTCGAAATATTAGGTGCTGTATGTTTAGTTCCGGGTGGACATCGAAAAATTCTAGACGCAATGCAACATTATCAACAATTTGCATTCGAACGTACACGATTTCAAGGAATTATAAACGATTTAGATCGCTCAACTGGCGTTTATCGTGACGAAGTTAATTTGAAAACTGCAATTATGTCATTTGTAAATGCTGTATTAAATTACGGTCTTTGCCAAGAAAACTTGGAATTCAGGTAAGTTTTTGACATATTTGTACGATATTACCCTCGATATTTAACGTTTCCCATTTTTGTTACAGGTTACATTTGAGGTACGAATTTCTAATGCTAGGGATCCAACCTGTAATCGATAAATTACGTGGTCACGAGAATGAAATGTTAAATCGGCATTTGGATTTCTTTGAAATGGTTCGAAATGAGGATGAAAAAGAATTAGCAAGACGTTTTGAACAAGAACACATTGATACGAAGAGTGCTTCGTCTATGTTTGATATAGTACGTCGGAAATTAAGTCATACAGCTGCTTATCCACATTTATTGTCATTATTGGAACATTGTCTGCTATTACCATGTAAGTATTTGGAAGGAAAATTCCTCACTTGTATTGTATTTTGCTAATAAATTGCAATTTCTGTAGTGGATTATGGGTCACATCCTCAACATTGGTTATTGTTCGATCGAATTGTTCAGCAGATTGTTTTACAATCCACGGATACGGAAACAAACAGTGTGAAAAATCCAGATGTTTCCCCGATTGAAATTAATGTTAAGGAAATTGTACATTTGTAAGTATAGTTTTTTCGTATATTTTAACGTCTATTCTTCAATCACTTAAAAAAAGCATACCACTCCACACTTCGAATTAAAGCAAAATTCTACGCTTTAAGTAGATTTGCATGGTTAATAACCAAATCCTATTCTAATAGATTTTGAAGCAAGATTCTGAATAAAGACTATTAGAAATCTTCCGGCACAGAATTTATAGAACATTGTTACTTTAATAAATCATCTGGAAAAAAGTGTTTTCGAATACAATTAGTTGATAGTAAATTTTATAATAAATTTCAAAAATTTATCTTTTAGATTAGCAAAAGAAGAAGAATTAGTGGCAGCACGAAAAAAAGCTGAAGAACTTGAACATGAAAATACAGAAATATCAAATCGACTTGCGAAAAAAGAACAAGAATTAGATTTACGGACACAAGAGAAAGAAGATGCCGAATCAAGTTTAGCACGCTTTAAGGAACGGTTAGAAAAGGAGACAGCATCACATATTGAAACAAGACAGCGTGTCAGTGAACTCGAATATAAAACCGCTGAGCTTGATCGTATGGTCAACAACGAACGGTGTGAACGACTGCGATTAGAACAATTAGTCAGTTCTGGTAGTATACCAGACGATGCTAAAGTAATGGGACTAAATATGTCAAATGGAACAGATAAAGATTTTAAAGCATCTGATTTTTTACCGCCGCCACCACCTCCAATAATGGCAGCACCTCCACCTCCTCCAGCTCCAGGTCCCCCACCTTTACCGTTATCCACACCTCCAGTAGCACCCCCACCAAATGCACCAATACGAATGGAAACAAAACGTAACGTTCCACAACCATCGAATCCATTAAAATCATTTAATTGGTCCAAATTACCGGATGCAAAATTAAATGGAACTATTTGGAATGAATTAGATGATTCTAAGTTGTATAATGCCATGGAATTAGAATGTATCGATCGACTATTTTGTGCATATCAAAAGAATGGTGTGGTTAATGATGGTTCTATTGAAGATTTACGACAAATTGGTAAAAATCGTACCAAAGTATTATCGGTCATCGATGGACGACGGGCTCAAAATTGTACAATTTTATTGTCTAAATTGAAGATGTCTGATGAAGATATTTCAAAGTAAGTAGATCTTAATTCTGGCTCCCACAAAATTACAATTAATTTAAATCCTGATTTTCTCTGCCAGTAAATCATATCAGGTTTAAAATGTATTTTATTTAATAAACATGATTTATTTACAAAATAGAGAGATTTTCGTAAAAATTTGGCGTAAGTTGTCACCAGAAAATAAAAAAAGATTTAGCGAATGATTATTGCATACATAAAGATTATTATTAACTTTGTTGACTCAAAAGGTTCTCTTTTCAGAGTAATATTAAGTATGGACAGTAAAGAGCAATTACCAATCGATATGGTTGAACAATTGCTGAAATTTACTCCAAGTACTGAAGAAGCAGCACTTTTAGAAGAACATAGTGATGAAATTGATTCTTTGGCACGAGCAGATCGTTTTCTTTACGAAATATCTAAGTAAGTTTTAAAAAAAACAGTTGGATTTTCACCATTTACGAAAATCTAATTTTAATCTTATTATTTTATTAAAGAATTCCACATTACGAACAACGTTTACGCAGCTTACACTATAAGAAACGTTTTAATCTAGCATTAAATGAGGTGACACCACGTATCAATAGTGTCATGGAAGCGTCTCGCGAAGTAGCAAGATCAAGACGGTTACGTCGCTTACTTGAATTAGTTCTAGCATTAGGAAATTACATGAATCGTGGTGCTCGTGGTAATGCCACAGGTTTCCGTCTAGCATCTTTAAATCGATTAGCTGATACAAAATCAAGTGCAGCAAAAGGAACCACTTTGCTACATTACCTGGTGCAGATATTAGAAAAGAAGGTAAACAAAAAAATTTATTTGCAATCATCCTAGAGTTTAATTAATTGTTCTTTTTGATTAGTTTAAGGATATATTGAAATTGGATGAAGAACTAACTCATGTAAGAGATGCAGCGAAAGTGTCATTAGGTGAGCTTGAAAAAGATGTTCGACAATTACGTGCTGGTTTAAAAGAAGTCGGCCGTGAAATTGAATATCATCGTGCTCATATGACACCACCAAATCCTGCCGATCGTTTTGTGCCTGTTATGCGTGAATTTCAAGCTACTGCCACATGTCGCCTAGCAGAATTAGATGATCAATTCCAAGACATGAAGGTAAAATATTTCATGCATATCACCTATTTAAATTTTCATCAGTATTGATCTTCCACTTACATAAGTTTTTACCATCTTCGTTAATCCATGGCCAAGTTTGTAGTCTCTATAATAGACTGCCTAAAATCTTCCTATTGTTTCAGCTTTAATTTTTCCCCATTTCGAAAATACCAAGCTAAAACGAAACAAACGGTCACTTTTCTGATTTATGAAATTGATTTAATTGTTAAGAACAACAGTTTGCTGTTTAAAGCAACACGATACCAATTAACTTTTGTTTAAAGCCACAGTTTTTAGCTCACTCAGTGAAATTTTATCGCCTATTCTATTGTTGGCACATAAAGAAATGGATAATTTACATTGCCGTTACCATTTGAGATCATAGTAATTAAAAATTTGAGTTTCTCTAATGTTTTATCATTGAACCAAAAGATCCTGACAGAATCGAATTGTGCTTTGTATGTAACCTTTTACTAAATCATAATATTTTCTGCACACAGATCATAACATTTTCGGTCAATCAACCTCTACTTTGGGTGGTGTTTTAATTTTCTTTTTTTAAATTTTTGTTGAAAGCTTATTTATGTTTTTTAGACACGATTTGATCGTGCTGTCCGCTTATTTGGTGAAGATCCAACAACCATCCAACCCGATGAATTCTTCGGTATTTTTGATGCATTCTTAACAGCATTTGCCGATGCTCATCAAGACAATGAAAATATGCGTAAACGTCAAGAAGAAGAAGAAAAGCGTGCCAAACAAGAGGCCGAATTAAAGAAACGTACAATGGAACGTAAAAGTAGTCGTGAAGGAATCCTATCATCCGTATCAAAATCCTTAGGATTTCAAAATGGTAGTATCAATGGTACAACCAATGGTAATCATGATAAAACAGATGCAAAGGGAGAATTCGATGATTTAATATCAGCATTACGTACGGGTGATGTATTTGGTGAAGATATGGCGAAATTCAAACGATCACGTAAAACACGAGTATCATCTGGATCACCAACACGTACACGAACATCATTACATCGTGAAACTAGTCGCGAACGCACTGGTCGACGATCGTAACAATTTTAATTGTTAAAATTTGTTTTATTATTTATTTTTTGACGGGCAGAAAATTTACAAAATTTTGTGGATGAAAACTTTTTTTATTGTACATAGGCAATTTTTTTTTTTCTTTTGTAGAAAATGAGAAAGTTTTTAGAGCAATTGTTGTGTAATTGTAAATGTTTTTTGTTTAATAGATCGATATTTAAAAAGATCGATGGATAGAATTTGTGAAAATAAGTAATTTTAAATTAATGTGCAAAATTTGACAAATTTTTTTAAAAATTCAATAATTTAGGACTCCTAAAACTGTACTACAGTTTAAAACACTTATTTTATGTTGTTTGTTCGACTAGTTTTCCTCAGGTTCAAAAAACATTGCCGATAACCGCTAACATCTATAATCGTTGAGTCGTTAAGAGAAGCAAAAAGGTTTAAACATAAAAGTGTATTCATAGGGATAGTTAAATTATGCCTGATAATTTCACCTTCTCATAACAAGAATTGAGTTAAAAAAGGTTAATCGAGATTTTCCTCCACATTTTCCCAGTTTCTGTTTTAGTGATAGTAGTAGTGGGTCTAAACATTCAGAGTGTTTGTCTACCAGTGAGAGACTAATACTGACGAATAAAATAGACTAAAAGACATATATTAACATGTTTAACTGGCAGTATCAGAAGTTTTTCTTCTAGCCATTAGATATCTTTAAATACACCTTTTCTAATTTCTGAATTTTTTTGTTTCCGTGTAAGAATATTTTTGTAATTACAATCCAATGAATTAAAATTTTAGAAAATTTTGCACATAAATATTTCAAATTACAAAGTTTTATTTCTAATCGTTTATATATAAATAATTAACAAAAAATTATGCAGATTGTAACATGTAAAACTCTGTTATAAATAATATTAATGTTACATAATATACAAAACTATTCAATAGAAAATTTTTTGTAACAATTCAATGGTATGTAGTTTTTATCATATCGTAGGCGTTTTTTGAAAAAATACACAAATACTTAATATACAAAATAAAATACCGTAGAGTCTAAAATTTTATCAAAAAACATAAATGTTTCTTATATATGCTATTCTAGGATGTATAACGCACACGAATAAAGTAAAAAAAAAATTAGACTCTACTGTAAAACTAATCATACAATTAACTTTTTAATATTTAATACATCAAATTTTACACTTTTATAAAAATAAATAAAATTTAAGTGTTGTAATTAATCATGACCATGAAACGAATCAAGAATTAATGGAAGGTCCAAAAATTGAGCCCTGATTTAATTGCCTAAAATTTACTGATATTATTTTTGCAAAAAGTATTTTATTTGTAATACGATTATTCTTAAAAATCAAACCAAGTGACATAGAATTCCAACAAGATTTTGGTTTTTATATTTGTCAAAATTAAAAAAGGACGCTTATTACCAAAAACTTATCCGTAGAATAATTATATTGCAAATACATATATTATATTGCAAATACATACTATTCATATAAGAGCCTTTTTAAACGCTTTTTCCGAAAAACATTTCCTTATTTAAAATTATTTCTACCAGAATGCCTTGGACCCCATTAATACACAACACATCGATTAATATAACTTAAATTTTTTATACTACAATTACTAATACTTAAGACAGTGAATTGATTTTTTGAAAATATTTAAAAAACACAGTGCCAAAAGGAATTTTATAATGTAATACAAATTGAGTCAGAGATACGAACACAAGAACAAACCTATCCAGCAAAATTCAAGAAACGCTAGCGTCTTTCTAAAAACAATGGAATTACTTTAATAAAGGAATTGTGAAAACTATATAACTTATCATTAAACTAACGAAGAAAAAATCAAAATAAAAACAACTTCAAAATGTCTTCCTAATCTCAAAACATGCAAGGAACTAATCACCTGTCATTCATCTCATCATAATGAAGATATTCGTCGTTCGTAATTACAAAACAAATTGTTGCCATCTTTATTAAAAAACCAAAATTTAAAAAAAAAAAAATTGTATTCATTTAAACTACCTAAAACATAAATAATAATATAAAAATAGTTATCGTACAAAGACTGAAATTTAATATATTATTTAGTAATTTAAAAAGCTTTTATACATAAATATATTACTAAAAAAATTAATAACAAATTACACCACATTTATTATTAAAAAAATAAATAAATTTTTATTTAAATTATAAATATTTAAATCGAATCAAAAAGTTTAGTATTTTAATTTATTTTTAAACTAGAAATAATTTTTATTGTTTTCATATTTAACGTATATTTCATAAATTCTATTTCAACGATATCTGGTGTATAAAACATGCATAAAGCGTATGCGTAACAGCCAGAGTACGCGCTATTAAAATTAATAAATTGTTAAGAATACCGATGAATTCGCCCCATTCTAAATCCACATTCAACTTTTCAGAATGAACAAACTTTTTGTAATTTTTTTTTTTGCATTTTACAAAATTATTGTGAATTTATGAAACTTAAAAAAAAAACTATTTTTTGACAAGTTTCTGATGTATGAGATAAAATAGTTCCAAGATATCGCCCTCTGTATTGGATTTTAGATATCTCAAAAACTGCATTCAATTGTTAACAAAACATAATTCCATGGCAATTTAAGACAAAAAGATTTCTCGATTTTTCGCAAAATTATTATTATTTTTTTTTTTTTTTTGAGTGGTTTCTTCTTTCTTTGAAATAATCGACAATATCGGCAAACAAATTTGGTTATATAATTTAAGAATTGAATGTGTAAATTATTAAATATTGATTAAAATCATATCCTGCGTTCGAACTTGTTCACTCCAAGAATGGAATGGCATTGGATAATGGAATGCGCAATAGAAAGTCTACAAAAAAATTTATTGAGGCATGTGTTAGGAAAAGTTAATTCTACTTCCCTTCATTAGTCCCTCCCATCTTACTAGTTTGACTTATTCTGTACAATAAATGTATTTCTTTTTTTAAATAATGAATAACGATTGAATTGAACCTGAAATCATTTGAAGCGATCATTCAGAAACTAACCATACGATCCTTTAACAAATGTTCTTTTACATTTTTTAAATCTTAATAATCTTAGGAAACCCCAAAATGGAGGAATTTTTTGCGAAATTTAAGGTTTCTGAAAAAATTACTAAAAAAGTTGCAAAATTTAAAACGTTACAAAAAGTTGTAATGTACCCCGATTTTTTTATTTCCATGCCTTCAGCACAATGATAAAAATAGCCATCATCAGTATGAATTAGTTACTATTAATTATTATATTATTGGAAGCTAATTTTGTAGATTTTTTATTTTATTCCTCTTTCAGTAAAATTAGAATTTTTAATCGGTGATAATTAATTTATACAGATGATTGGTACATTAAGTATGGATTAAAACACGTAATTATGAAGCTTGATCTACGCAATGGGGCGAATTTAAAATTGTATTTCAAAATTATCTCATGAATTATTTTTGTCGTTAAATGATGAAAAATAAATAACTTACTGTGAAACTGTGATTTTTAGTAGTATATGCAATAGTCATTACACAACAGATATCACTATTGCCAAAAACGATTATTTTATTTAGTTTTAAATAAATTAAGACACTAAACATGAAATTAAATTTTGTTACCATTAAAAATTTTATTAAAAATATTTCTTTCTATTTTGTATTTAAAAAAATAAAACAAACGATTTAAATATTATATAATTTAAAATACTGATTGATTGATTATTAATAATTGTATGTATTTATATTGAAATATTTTACCAATTCGTCATTATATGGCCTATTTGTTATACTGAAAAAAAATTAATATAAAAAAATGCATATTGCTTTAGATAAATGTTTATTACATTCATATTGATATTTGTATTATAGAGACATAGTATTTGGAACCAAATATATTCAAAAATATTTCTAAAAAACTTTGTTTTTTATTTAAAATGGTCTTTTTCTAATATATACTACATATAGATGTAGTATATAATTCACCCACCAGACATTTACTTATTTAGACATCACCAGATTTTATTTAGGAGTATGTCGTGGGAGTTGAAAGAAAATTTTGGAGAAAATCTATGGCTCTGTAAATGAGAACCACATTTGGCGAATACTATATAACAATGAGCTCACGACAGTAAATTTTATGAACTCAAAGACGAACACATTTCAAAATTAGTCTGTCTCTATTTCTCTCAATTTTAGTCGGAACTCAATATTTGTTAGGATATCAACCTAACGATATTATTTTACAAAATTTCTAAGTTTGCTGAAACCGAATCAAATTCGTATACAAAATAAAAACACAAAAATTAAGTTTAAAAAAAATAAATTATTTTATTTTCAATATGAAAATAACTAACAACATTATAAATCTAGCCCAATATTTATTACAATAATAACAAAAATATATAGTCTAATCACAGTCTTCAAAAATTAATAGGTACATTGTTAGAGATAGAGAGTATGATGACTTAGAATCAATGAATTAACAAAAATGATTAAAATGAATTCAAAATTAAGGAATTAAACTAAAACTTAATCAACTTCTTCAATTGTTGGACCTCCTGATTGTTGTTGGCCACCAAATCCACCATACTGTTGACCACAACTAGCTCCACCAGGGAAACCGCCAGCACCAGATGGCATTTGTGGACCACCGGCTCCGGCTCCGGCTCCTCCATGTAATTTACTCATGATTGGACTGCAAGTTTTCGTTAGTTCTTTCATACGATATTCAATTTCTGATTTATCAGCCAAACGATTGTTGTCCAACCAATGTAGAGCACTTTCGCATTCTGATTTGACTTTCTCTTTATCGCTTGAATCCAATTTATCTCCAGAATCTTCTACAGCTTGTTTCAAATTGAAGATGTAACCTTCTAATTGATTTCTTGCTGAAATTATTTCACGTTGACGTTCGTCCTCTTCTTTGTATTTCTCAGCTTCGGCCAACATTCTATCAATATCTTTCTGTGACAATCGACCTTTGTCATTTTTGATGGTGATGTTCTTTGAATTGCCACTGCTACTGTCTTTGGCCGATACATTCAGTATACCATTAGCATCCAAATCAAATGTCACTTCAACTTTTGGTACACCACGAGGAGCTGGTGGGATTCCAGTTAAATCAAATGTTCCCAACAAGTTGTTGTCTTTGGTCATCGCCCGTTCACCCTCAAACACTTGAATAGTGACAGCTGGTTGATTGTCTGAATATGTGGTGAATGTTTGAGTTTGTTTGCATGGAATACGGGCGTTACGTTCGATGATCTTCGTCATCACACCACCAGCAGTTTCTATACCCAATGATAAAGGTGTTACATCGACTAACAGTACATCTTGAATCTTCGAATCGGATGATCCTGTTAGAATTGCTGCTTGGACTGCAGCACCGTAAGCTACTGCCTCATCCGGATTGATTGATAAGTTCAATGATTTACCGCAGAAGTAATTTTGAAGTAATGATTGTATTTTTGGAATTCGAGTTGATCCACCAACCAAGACGACGTCATGAATTGATCCTTTGTCCAATTTGGCGTCAGCCAAAGCCTTCTCCACTGGTTGTAATGTGCCACGGAATAAATCTGAGCACAATTCTTCAAAACGAGCTCTTGATATTTTCGTGTAGAAATCGATACCTTCAAACAAAGCATCAATTTCAATGGTTGCTTCTGTACTCGATGACAATGTACGTTTGGCTCGTTCAGCTGCTGTTCGTAAACGTCGAAGTGCTCGAGGGTTGCTGCGTAAATCTTTTCTATATTTTCGTTTGAATTCATCGGCGAAATGAGTAACTAGCCGATTGTCGAAGTCTTCACCACCCAAGTGTGTATCACCAGCTGTGGATCTTACTTCAAACAAGGAACCTTCATCGATTGTTAAGATGGATACATCGAAGGTTCCACCACCCAAATCGAATATTAAAACATTTCGTTCGCCCTTCAAGTTCTTGTCCAAACCATATGCTAACGCAGCCGCTGTTGGTTCGTTGATAATTCGTAGCACATTCAATCCAGCTATCGCTCCCGCATCTTTAGTCGCTTGTCGTTGTGAATCATTAAAGTATGCTGGCACTGTGATTACAGCATCTCGAACATCTTGTCCTAAGTATGCTTCAGCTGTTTGTTTCATTTTTGTTAGGACCATTGAACTGATTTCTTCTGGTGCAAAACGTTTCACTTCTCCTTTGAATTCAACTTGTATTTTTGGTTTGCCACAATCGTTTACCACTTTGAATGGCCAATGTTTCATATCTGCTTGAATTTTTGGATCATCAAATTTTCGACCAATTAAACGTTTTGCATCAAATACGGTGTTCTGTGGATTCATGGCTACTTGATTTTTCGCCGCATCGCCGATTAATCGTTCTGTGTCACTGAATGCCACATATGATGGTGTTGTTCGATTTCCTTGGTCATTTGCAATTATTTCTACTTTCCCTTGTTGCCATACACCAACGCAGGAGTATGTTGTTCCCAAATCAATACCAATTGCAGGTGCCATTTTTATTTTGCTTCTTTTCAACAATAATTCGCTTTACAACAATGAAAATATTTCACTTCGTATAACAATATAAGTCGCTTTGTATTAAGTCGTTTAGTTATGACAATTGCTTGTTATATCTGATTGCTTCGTGTATTTGTATTATTCTGTTGTTCATCGCGTCACACACTCGCTTATATACTATTCTCTCACTTCTTCTAGAACAGTCTAGAGCGTTCTACTGTATTCTGTGTGCTTCTATAACATAGCATTTATACAAATATATGTTGATGCGCTGTACCTTAATCAATGCGCTTCAATGTGTTTGTGAACTAAAAATACACAAAGAGTCATTGAACAGAGAACGTACTAGAAAGTTCCATTATCTTTACGATGTTATTGTAGCTTCTTTGTTTAACACATAATCAATAGACTATGTTTTACTCATTTTAATAGAATATACAGAAATTATTTTGTATGCACTAGAATATACCAGACACATAAAGTTAATAAAAAGAGTTCACTGTATTTGTATTTAACGTGTTGTAAACAAAGTAAGGAGGATAAATAGAATTTTCTCGACGTTTCTATGCATTTATTTGTAATAAAATGCATTTCTATAATATATTTCAATGTTCGACATTGGTTAAATTATATTGATGTAACATTTTGCTGTTTTAGAATGAGAATATTCTAGAATGTTAAAGATAATAATATCAAGGGATTTTTATATTTAGATACGTTTTCATGTAGTGTGAACAAAAATATTTATATTCGAAACACATTTTTTTCAAACTTAAGTTTATATTTTATTAGAAAATTATGAATTTACTTGCATGATCTCATTCCATTTTTCTTCATATTAAAAAATATTATAAAAACATTGAAAGAGATAAAGAGTTCAATAATTTGAAAAGAAAAAGGTACAATAGAAAGAAATCACAGAGATGTAGACTTTAATTTCTATGCTAAAAATTTTCTCCGTAATGGTTAAGCGAATAAAGCAATTAACGCTTATTAACGACATTCTTTGAATACTTATCATTAAAAATAGTATAAACATTGATACTGACCCATATCTCGAGTATCTAATCAATTAACTATGATAGTTTTTATCTTCCCTTGCTTAAAATATAAATCTTAGAACGATTAGTCATAGCAGTTTATTGATGACCATACAAAACTTGCAGTTAAAAAATCGTGGATAATTTTCGAGAGGTCCCAAAAATAAATATTGCATAAATTCTTAAAATTAATGAATACAGGTTTTGTTTTATCAAAAATTGAAAGCATCGCTTATTTGAAAAATGTCCTGCAAAATACTTGTTTAGAACTTCAGACCGCGGGTCAATTAAAATTTTCAAGTTCTGGTGAGCAATAAATTTAATCACATTCAAAGGTTTACCAGGAATATTGTGTTTATCTATGAAAAACGAAAAGGCAAAGTGTAAAGATATTGATCTAATAAATAAAGAGAAATATAGATAAAAATAGATAAAAATAGAGAGAAATATCGGTTTAACAAGTGAAGAAAAAAACCCAATATGGAGTTGGAGGGGAAAAACAGACTATGGTACCTTTCACCAAAATAAACACTTTTTTCATACTACATTGAATCTCTCAAAATTATTCAAAACTATAAGTATTTAGAGGGTAGAAAGGCCTATACACAATTCGTAACCACAAAATAGTAAATTTATTGGCCAGGTTAATATAGTGAATTTGTGAACTGTATTGATCTACAGTGATACAGTGAATCTAGAAGTTTTTAGAAAAAAATTCTTCGAGACTCGCTAAAAAAATGTCTTAAGGTATAAAAAATTTTCTAAAAGAGAAAAGTTTTGTTTTACGAGGATACCTCAAAAACTAAAACAGGTATCATAAGTCCAAATTAAAGATTCTTAAAGTGCATAAAATTTCTCAAGATGCAAATAATTTTGGAATCATATCATTAGTTTATTTATTCTTTGAATAGAGTGATGAAAATAGGGTAAAAAACAGGCAATGTGGCTACCGCGGTCGACACACAGATGCAACAAAAAGAAGTTCTCTCGATACATGAATAAACAATAATCCGTAGAAGAAAATTTTTCCGTTATTTTTCTGATTTTTATGTTTACCTTTTAATTCATTTCAGTTTCTTATTGTTAAGACGCTCTTAAAAATGTTTTATTTAGATTTTTTATTTCAATAGTATGTAAACCAACGCATTGTTTATGAGAGCATTAAAAATTTAATATAATAGATGGCTTAAGAAAATATTAAAGAATGTTGATTTTTCATTGTTGCGAAAACAGTGTAAGGGATTAATTTGTTATGGTTAAAAACTATCTGAATCTTGTTTTGGATTTCAGATATCTGCCACAATTCTTGAGATATCCGCGAAAAACAAAACTTTTCCGTATATTTTTTGCATTAAAAAAAATTTTTATTTTTTATTGCTGGTGTCTAAAAGTTTCTAGGTGCCCTTCCGAATCGAAAGAAGCTATAATCATCATATTTTTCAGTTCAGACGAACTTTTTCTATACATACTAGAAACATTTGGTTTTTACAATCGATATGAAATGAAAATGATCACAACAACAAATAGTGAAAAATTTATGTATTCACACCCTTTTTGTGGAATCAAGGAGGATTAGATGGGGTAAATTTATTACCATACGAAAAAAGAACACAAAATTTTAATTAAAAAAATAAATTTATTTATTTTCAATATGAAAATAACTAACAACATTATAAATCTAGCGCAATATTTATTACAATAATAACAAAAATATATAGTCTAATCACAGTCTTCAAAAATTAATAGGTACATTGTTAGAGATAGAGAGTATGATGACTTAGAATCAATGAATTAACAAAAATGATTAAAATGAATTCAAAATTAAGGAATTAAACTAAAACTTAATCAACTTCTTCAATTGTTGGACCTCCTGATTGTTGTTGGCCACCAAATCCACCATACTGTTGACCACAACTAGCTCCACCAGGGAAACCGCCAGCACCAGATGGCATTTGTGGACCACCGGCTCCGGCTCCGGCTCCTCCATGTAATTTACTCATGATTGGACTGCAAGTTTTCGTTAGTTCTTTCATACGATATTCAATTTCTGATTTATCAGCCAAACGATTGTTGTCCAACCAATGTAGAGCACTTTCGCATTCTGATTTGACTTTCTCTTTATCGCTTGAATCCAATTTATCTCCAGAATCTTCTACAGCTTGTTTCAAATTGAAGATGTAACCTTCTAATTGATTTCTTGCTGAAATTATTTCACGTTGACGTTCGTCCTCTTCTTTGTATTTCTCAGCTTCGGCCAACATTCTATCAATATCTTTCTGTGACAATCGACCTTTGTCATTTTTGATGGTGATGTTCTTTGAATTGCCACTGCTACTGTCTTTGGCCGATACATTCAGTATACCATTAGCATCCAAATCAAATGTCACTTCAACTTTTGGTACACCACGAGGAGCTGGTGGGATTCCAGTTAAATCAAATGTTCCCAACAAGTTGTTGTCTTTGGTCATCGCCCGTTCACCCTCAAACACTTGAATAGTGACAGCTGGTTGATTGTCTGAATATGTGGTGAATGTTTGAGTTTGTTTGCATGGAATACGGGCGTTACGTTCGATGATCTTCGTCATCACACCACCAGCAGTTTCTATACCCAATGATAAAGGTGTTACATCGACTAACAGAACATCTTGAATCTTCGAATCGGATGATCCTGTTAAAATTGCTGCTTGGACTGCAGCACCGTAAGCTACTGCCTCATCCGGATTGATTGATAAGTTCAATGATTTACCGCAGAAGTAATTTTGAAGTAATGATTGTATTTTTGGAATTCGTGTTGATCCACCAACCAAGACGACGTCATGAATTGATCCTTTGTCCAATTTGGCGTCAGCCAAAGCCTTCTCCACTGGTTGTAATGTACCACGGAATAAATCTGAGCACAATTCTTCAAAACGAGCTCTTGATATTTTCGTGTAGAAATCGATACCTTCAAACAAAGCATCAATTTCAATGGTTGCTTCTGTACTCGATGACAATGTACGTTTGGCTCGTTCAGCTGCTGTTCGTAAACGTCGAAGTGCTCGAGGGTTGCTGCGTAAATCTTTTCTATATTTTCGTTTGAATTCATCGGCAAAATGAGTAACTAGCCGATTGTCGAAGTCTTCACCACCCAAGTGTGTATCTCCAGCTGTGGATCTTACTTCAAACAAGGAACCTTCATCGATTGTTAAGATGGATACATCGAAGGTTCCACCACCCAAATCGAATATTAAAACATTTCGTTCGCCCTTCAAGTTCTTGTCCAAACCATATGCTAACGCAGCCGCTGTTGGTTCGTTGATAATTCGTAGCACATTCAATCCAGCTATCGCTCCCGCATCTTTTGTCGCTTGTCGTTGTGAATCATTAAAGTATGCTGGCACTGTGATTACAGCATCTCGAACATCTTGTCCTAAGTATGCTTCAGCTGTTTGTTTCATTTTTGTTAGGACCATTGAACTGATTTCTTCTGGTGCAAAACGTTTCACTTCTCCTTTGAATTCAACTTGTATTTTTGGTTTGCCACAATCGTTTACCACTTTGAATGGCCAATGTTTCATATCTGCTTGAATTTTTGGATCATCAAATTTTCGACCAATTAAACGTTTTGCATCAAATACGGTGTTCTGTGGATTCATGGCTACTTGATTTTTCGCCGCATCGCCGATTAATCGTTCTGTGTCACTGAATGCCACATAGGAAGGTGTTGTTCGATTTCCTTGGTCATTTGCAATTATTTCTACTTTCCCTTGTTGCCATACACCAACGCAGGAGTATGTTGTTCCCAAATCAATACCAATTGCAGGTGCCATTTTTATTTTGCTTCTTTTCAACAATAATTCGCTTTACAACAATGAAAATATTTCACTTCGTATAACAATATAAGTCGCTTTGTATATAGTCGTTTAGTTATAACAATTGCTTGTTATATCTGATTGCTTCGTGTATTTGTATTATTCTGTTGTTCATCGCGTCATACACTCGCTTATATACTATTCTCTCACTTCTTCTAGAACAGTCTAGAGCGTTCTACTGTATTCTGTGTGCTTCTATAACATAGCATTTATACAAATATATGTTGATGCGCTGTACCTTAATCAATGCGCTTCAATGTGTTTGTGAACTAAAAATACACAAAGAGTCATTGAACAGAGAACGTACTAGAAAGTTCCATTATCTTTACGATGTTATTGTAGCTTCTTTGTTTAACACATAATCAATAGACTATGTTTTACTCCTTTTAAAATAATATACAGAATTTATTTCGTATTCACTAGAATATACCAGACATATAAAGATAATAAAAAGAGTTCACTGTATATGTATTTAACCTGTTGTAAACAAAGTAAGGATGATAGATTTTATTTTCTGGATTATCTATCTGATATTTTAATGAAAGGATTAGAAATTTCTATGCTACTTGATATGTAAAAAAACTAATTGTTTTTCACGAAAGCAAAAGTTACACTGAAAATATGTTCTAAGACTAAAATTCATATCTCCTTTTCAGATGGCTCAAAATTTTTCCTATGTCAATATTCTTTTTAATTGAGTGTCTATTAGTCAAGGTTAACTTGGAGAACCTGGAATAGTCTGGAAAATTTAGTTTTGAAAAAAGCATTGAAGGGATAAAAATTTTAATAAACTTTGATAGAATTCTGGGAATTTTAAAATTTTTTGGATTTTATAAATATTAATGCCTAATATTAAATTAACAGTTAAATAACTTTAACTTTTTTTATTTGAAATATCGAAGAATTTTCAAAGAAGAATAGAGCTTATGGTTGACACTATCTTGTACAAAATATTGTTTTATAACATACCTGAGAGATATTTAAAAAAGCATAAATGGTTACAGATTTCGTAAAATTGTTATTTGTTGACAATTGTTTACACAAAAATCTTTTTTCTGTAGAAATATAATAACAGTTTCATTATTAATACGCCAAATACGTGATTTATCAAAGAAACAGGCACAATACCTACTTAGGTCATTAAATTCGACTATCGATTCAGTTACAAAAAAATATATTTTCACGTATTAAACCGCACTTATAGTTGATTAATAATAGAGTACTTTCGATAGTGAAAAATAAAGCACAAAATTTGACAAAAATTCAAAAATTTATTTATTGTTGCAACATTGAATTTAGATAACATGTACCTATTAGCATCATTTCCATCGAAACCATAATCAACAAATTTGAAATTCAAATAATTTCTGAAACATGTAGTCTTCTTAATAATTCTATGTTTCGAATGATAATATGTCAAGTTTTTAATTTCGATCAATGTACGGCCAAATCTGCTAAATGAGAAAGCTTGAAATTTTGAACAGCGTATCCTATTAAAACACGTTGAACACAAATGGGAGTGAAAAAAGATTTTAAGGAAATAAGTAAAAACTTCAAAAGTTGTCAGAATTACCTCCTCCAAATCTACAATTAAAAGTCGGATCGGTATCATAATGTTGAAACTAGCTATGTCGTTGTAATGGTACCCGGCTTGCGGTGGAGAAATTAATGAACAGTTTCATCGAAGCCACAGTTTTGCAAGGGAAGTATAAATGCGAAGACGATGTCATTCCACACATTCAACTTTAAACGGTTACAATTTTCAGTGCGGCTTGCATCTTCAAAGTCGACAAATAAATCGCAGGGGCAGTCATTAAGTGCTTGTGGCATTAATCTAGGAAATCCATGTTTTCACATGATCAATTGTAAATCGCCTGTTTCCGTGTTGGAAAACAATCAACATAGTTATATTTCCCAAGATTATCCAGATTGGTTGTATCCTTTAGAAATTAGGTAAATAAATTTCATTATAATTTTAAATTCTTGTAAATAAACTACTGGAATTAATTAAAGGAACAAATGAACCATAAGTATATGCAAAATATAGTAACCTAGTATTTGATTAAACAACATTATTTTACGACTTCGTTTTTATTTTGTAGAATACTTTTTTTTAAAATTGTTTTTGTTAAACTTATACATATATGAGATATCCTGGTGGTTATTAAGCGTAAATTTTTAGTTTGTTTAAAACTTACGTTAATTTTCTACAGAAATATTTGATTTTTTTATGAAAGAACATCCTTTTACCCGTAATCCTTTAAATATTTCAGCTATCAATGATACGGAAAATAAAGAGTGGTTTCAGAAATTGGAATAAATTTCCTGAAAACACGTTTCAGCCAAAAATTGCTGAATCTCAAAAATCTACTATATAAACGAACTAATAAATCAATCATCAGAATTAATCTTTCAAAAAGCTGTTAGTATTAATATCGATTATAATTATAACAATTATTATTTTAATTATTGTAAAATAAATTTATTATTATTATTTAATAAAATGTAGTTAAAGTTATTTATTAATTTAAACGTCGAGTCAGTGTACAGCAGTTTGGTGAAGCAAGTTGCCTATAATAAATAATAATCGTCTTAATCGAGGCGATATTAATAATACACTATTCAAATAATACACCGAATTACCGAAGTTACCGAATTCAAATAATACACTAATAGTCTAGTTACAGAAGAACTTTTCCCGCCAACAGCTCTCGCTAAGTTTTCCCAAGGACCAACATCCAAGGATCAAATTGATAGTTGTTTGATATCTACGAGTTCGGGAGAGTACTATTAAACTATCAAGCTGGTGACAGCTTTGGCCCACCTTGGAAACTCACTATGGGAATCAAACATTAATAACATTTACTTAACCCCAAAAGATTTTAAACCAAAATGTAAAAATAATTATATGTTAATTTGTTAACTTCTAAACAATCAAAAATCAAGAAATGGGGTAGCATGATATTTTTTAAAATTAAAACATGTTGGTACGTTTAGCACTAACGGGGGTGGTAAAAAGAGTTTAACGAATAAATAAATCCAAACTCGCGTGATTAAACTAAAGCAGTTTTAGAATTGTATCATGTCTTCTGAAACGTCATTTCCAAACCAAAATCAATATATTCGAAACTAAAATCAATAAATTTGAAAATTAAATAATCTCACTTTTAATACGTTTCGAGTTATCATATAAAACAATAGAAATATTGCTTTTTTAATTATGTTACTCGTATTATTGATTCACATTTGAAGCACTAATACCTTTGAAATAAATATTCCAAATACGGCAAAGCCAAATAGAATGGTTATGATTTTAATTTTATTCAATTCGGAATGAGACCAGGAAAAAAAACACTCCAAAAAAAATAAAATAAAAATTGTAAATAGGTATAAAAAATTTAGTAATAAAAAGAGAAGTGTTTTGTTTTTCATGGATATTCAACAAGTGTTAAAAACAATGAAAAAGATTCTTAAAGTGCATAAAATTTCACAAAGAAACACTTCATTTTCCGAACTATAGCAGTAGTATGTATACAATGAATTGAGTGATGAAAATTGGGTAAAAAACGGATGATTTGGTTACCACAGTCATGGTAAATGGGAAATGAAATTATTAAAAATTTTCCAACGGAAATAATATTTGAAGCCTATAAGACTCCTAATTTTTTATTTTGTTCCAAACTATTCATATTTAATGAGTTAAAAAATTATGCTTTGTTAAAAAGGATGAATCCTGTGTTGACCGTGGTGACCAGCAAATATATACATTAATAGCATCCACTTAACTCCAAAATATTTTAAATAAAAAATAAATTTAAAAGAACTAAAACCCTACTATGGCTATGGGATCTTAAAAGTATGACATAAGGAAAAATTCTTATCCGAAATTAGAAAAAGTGATGTTCTTAAGATACTCGTGTGTGTGAACACAGCTATCCTACGAAGATCACTTTATCTAATTTTCGAAAAGAATATTTTCTTATTTCGTACTTTCTAGAGCAAATAGCCGTAGGATGATTTTAGTACTTTTAAAATTTTGGAAGTTATTCTTCTTTTGGAGCGTCTGGAGGAGAGTGAATTTGTGAGCTGCGCGCGCACGATCCCATCATGTAAACGACATGATGAAGTTGGCTACAGAATAGAATTAATAATATATATTTCATTAAATGACTAAGTTAACATATAGGTATGGAAACTGAATATACAATAATTGCTGTTATATAAGTATGGTACATATTATATTCAGACTGAACGCAAGGTATTTAACAAAACGTGTTATTATTTTTAAATTCAATAAGTCAGTTGAAATATGTTATTTTATTAATAACCAATATATTATTAATAATCAATTCTGAATAATTATATATATTTATTATTTTGCCAGTTGCAAAAACTATTATTATTAATTTTGAAAAAATATTGATTAAAAAGAAATGATCATCTAGATAAGCAATAAATGAAAAACTATTTAATAAGGAACATCTATTTTAAATAAAAATAAATAATTGAAATATTTTACAATTATCAATTGTCAACCATATTAACACTTTGCAACTTCAAAATTAGTTCATTTACAAAAATCATTAAGAATATTAAATCAAATTTTTCATTTTTTTTTCAGACGCCAAAGAAGTATAACTTCGAACGCGTGTACATAATTACACACACATGTGTTTTTTCTGTTTGAACTGTTCAAACGTTCGAAAAGAAATAAAGAACTAAAATCACTGAAATCATTTATAGACCAAATAAATTGAATACATGTTTCAGTGATTTTTGAAAGGTTGTTCCTCAGTGAAAAATATCCACATTCAGATGAAAAAAAAACTCTTTAGAAGCATATTTTTTATTATAAATAGATTTTATGAACAATGTTTATATGGGAATTACAACAGGCAGAGATAAAAAATTTATTGTTTTTGTATTGAACTATTTTGTTTATTAAGATTTAATTTTTTTTTTTTATAATCTTGAAGTTGTTAATTAGTGTTAAGATATATATATATATATATTATATATATATATATATATATATATATATATATATATATATATATATATATATATATATATATATATATATATATATATATATAATTAGTGTTAACACAGTGTTAAGATATTCGACATTTAAGAAAAGTTCATTTTGTTCTTTGCTGTGCATAATCGAGCCACCATTTATCTTTCTATGCGAGTCTAAGTGGCTCGCTTATGCGCAGTTAAGAACAAAAAGGTATTTTCTATCGACAAGGTGTGTAATTTAGGGGTATATTTTCCAAAAAAGCGTCTTCTACCCACAATTTTTCTTTTTACACATATTTACAGATACCAAGGATAAAAAAAGTTTTTATCCCTAAAACTTAAAACAGTTTCTTTTAGGAAATTTATTTCAGTTTCTGAAACCATTCTTTAATTTTTCATGACACCAATCATTGCTGGTTATATCACGAATTAAAGATAAATGGCTGTTTTTTCTTTTAAATTCGGATGAAATTTCAGCAGAAAAATAACTTGAAGAATTAAAAATAAACAAAAATTGAATCTTAATAACCAGACTATCTGACCAATGTATTTCCCAACAAAATTCAAAATTATATGTCATAAGGTATTCTTCTTGAAATCATAGTGACTGGGTTTCTAGCTGATTATTATTTAGTTAAAAAATATGCTGGAAATTATTATTATTGCTCTCGAAATAATTGGCCAAAAAAAAATTATAATAATGATACTAAATAAGAGATAATACAAATTTTATGCTATGCCAACATATTGTTTTATTTTACATTAATAAATTTTCGAGACCCATTCAAGTAGAACACGAACCGTATAGAAGACCCTTGTCAAAACAGAATTAACTGATAATTTCGTTACTGAACCAATTGACTGAGCTTAAATATCTAAGAAGAATAATTCATGTCATTAATTCAAGAATACTTGAAACTTAATGACATTTTAATATTAAAAACCTATAAATTTAAAATAATAATGTGTGTTGTTATTTTAATATTAATTATAAAGGATTTTGGATAAACTTTGACATAATCAAAAGCAATATCACACACAAACTGAACTAACTCCTATAGAAAATATCAAGTCAAAAACACTAATCATAATAACCTACAAGAGAATTTCTAAATTTAACTGAAATTTCGTTATTTAGTTTTATAATTCAAGCATACGTTTATAAGCGCTCAATATTAATGATCTTTTAATATTAAAAATTTAGGATATTCGAAATAAAACGAAATATTTTTTTTAGAAAACAAATAATTTATTATAAAACAATAAATAAAGATTGGGCTAGATTTTAAATCAATTTAAACTAGGAACAACAAAATATCACATATCAGTCTTAATATTTATGTACAAAAATAAAAATTTAGAATTTAAATCCAAAAAGAAAATTTAACTAAAATTTAAAAAAAATCTAATCAACTTCTTCAATTGTTGGACCTCCTGATTGTTGTTGGCCACCAAATCTACCATACTGTTGACCACAACTAGCTCCACCAGGGAAACCGCCAGCACCAGGTGGCATTTGTGGACCACCGGCTCCGGCTCCGGCTCCTCCATGTAATTTACTCATGATTGGACTGCAAGTTTTCGTTAGTTCTTTCATACGATATTCAATTTCTGATTTATCAGCCAAACGATTGTTGTCCAACCAATGTAGAGCACTTTCGCATTCTGATTTGACTTTCTCTTTATCGCTTGAATCCAATTTATCTCCAGAATCTTCTACAGCTTGTTTCAAATTGAAGATGTAACCTTCTAATTGATTTCTTGCTGAAATTATTTCACGTTGACGTTCGTCCTCTTCTTTGTATTTCTCAGCTTCGGCCAACATTCTATCAATATCTTTCTGTGACAATCGACCTTTGTCATTTTTGATGGTGATGTTCTTTGAATTGCCACTGCTACTGTCTTTGGCCGATACATTCAGTATACCATTAGCATCCAAATCAAATGTCACTTCAACTTTTGGTACACCACGAGGAGCTGGTGGGATTCCAGTTAAATCAAATGTTCCCAACAAGTTGTTGTCTTTGGTCATCGCCCGTTCACCTTCAAACACTTGAATAGTGACAGCTGGTTGATTGTCTGAGTATGTGGTGAATGTTTGAGTTTGTTTGCATGGAATACGGGCGTTACGTTCGATGATCTTCGTCATCACACCACCAGCAGTTTCTATACCCAATGATAAAGGTGTTACATCGACTAACAGTACATCTTGAATCTTCGAATCGGATGATCCTGTTAGAATTGCTGCTTGGACTGCAGCACCGTAAGCTACTGCCTCATCCGGATTGATTGATAAGTTCAATGATTTACCGCAGAAGTAATTTTGAAGTAATGATTGTATTTTTGGAATTCGTGTTGATCCACCAACCAAGACGACGTCATGAATTGATCCCTTGTCCAATTTGGCGTCAGCCAAAGCCTTCTCCACTGGTTGTAATGTGCCACGGAATAAATCTGAGCACAATTCTTCAAAACGAGCTCTTGATATTTTCGTGTAGAAATCGATACCTTCAAACAAAGCATCAATTTCAATGGTTGCTTCTGTACTCGATGACAATGTACGTTTGGCTCGTTCAGCTGCTGTTCGTAAACGTCGAAGTGCTCGAGGGTTGCTGCGTAAATCTTTTCTATATTTTCGTTTGAATTCATCGGCGAAATGAGTAACTAGCCGATTGTCGAAGTCTTCACCTCCCAAGTGTGTATCACCAGCTGTGGATCTTACTTCAAACAAGGAACCTTCATCGATTGTTAAGATGGATACATCGAAGGTTCCACCACCCAAATCGAATATTAAAACATTTCGTTCGCCTTTCAAGTTCTTGTCCAAACCATATGCTAACGCAGCCGCTGTTGGTTCGTTGATAATTCGTAGCACATTTAATCCAGCTATCGCTCCCGCATCTTTAGTCGCTTGTCGTTGTGAATCATTAAAGTATGCTGGCACTGTGATTACAGCATCTCGAACATCTTGTCCTAAATATGCTTCAGCTGTTTGTTTCATTTTTGTTAGGACCATTGAACTGATTTCTTCTGGTGCAAAACGTTTCACTTCTCCTTTGAATTCAACTTGTATTTTTGGTTTGCCACAATCGTTTACCACTTTGAATGGCCAATGTTTCATATCTGCTTGAATTTTTGGATCATCGAATTTTCGACCAATTAAACGTTTTGCATCAAAAACGGTGTTCTGTGGATTCATTCCTACTTGATTTTTCGCCGCATCGCCGATTAATCGTTCTGTGTCACTGAATGCCACATATGATGGTGTTGTTCGATTTCCTTGGTCATTTGCAATTATTTCTACTTTCCCTTGTTGCCATACACCAACGCAGGAGTATGTTGTTCCCAAATCAATACCAATTGCAGGTGCCATTTTTATTTTGCTTCTTTTCAACAATAATTCGCTTTACAACAATGAAAATATTTCACTTCGTATAACAATATAAGTCGCTTTGTATATAGTCGTTTAGTTATAACAATTGCTTGTTATATCTGATTGCTTCGTGTATTTGTATTATTCTGTTGTTCATCGCGTCACACACTCGCTTATATATTATTCTCTCACTTCTTCTAGAACAGTCTAGAGCGTTCTACTGTATTCTGTGTACTTCTATAACATAGCATTTATACAAATATATGTTGATGCGCTGTACCTTAATCAATGCGCTTCAATGTGTTTGTGAACTAAAAATACACAAAGAGTCATTGAACAGAGAACGTACTAGAATGTTTCATTATATTTACAATGTTATTGTAGCTTCTTTGTTTAACACATAATCAATAGAGTATGTTTTACTCATTTGAATAGAATATACAGAATTTATTTCGTATTCACTAGAGTATACCAGACATATGACTTTAATAAAAAGAGTTCACTGTATTTGTATTTAACGTGATGTAAACAATGAAAGGATGATAAATATATTTTCTCGACGTTTCTATGATAAGAAATATGCTGTAAAATTTAATGTTTCAAAGTACTTTTATTAATAAAAAATATAAAAAATAATTTTTCCATAAAAATGATGAATGCTAACTGAATACGAATTTCTTCATCATTTCTGGTTTAATTAATTTCATGTTCTACCTTTATTAACTGACTTCATTAATTTTTTTATTTAAATGATTATAAAATGACGGTAATGCTTTTCGAGATTTTTGTACACTGAAATAAATGATGCCATCAAATTTGAAATTAGTAAATAAATGAGTTTAAAAATTTGATCAGTTTTCTAATTCCAATAAATTAATTTATAATTTTATTGTTTACATTCACTGTCTTATAATAGCAAATTATAATCCATGGAACTAAACAATTTATAGACAATACTTTTAAACAATATTAAATTTTGTTACAGCAAGAAATAAGTTTGAAGATAGAAAATAT
This sequence comes from Chrysopa pallens, assembly GCA_020423425.1. Taxonomy (NCBI): domain Eukaryota; kingdom Metazoa; phylum Arthropoda; class Insecta; order Neuroptera; family Chrysopidae; genus Chrysopa; species Chrysopa pallens. The sequence continues at coordinate 34,436,186 of CM035594.1, forward strand.
TTGCTATTCATTTGTTACATTTGGAATTTGGACATTCTGCCCGAAACAAAAACAATTCAAAACTTAAAATTAAAAGATCTAAAAGTCTGATTATTCAAAAAATACGCAATACAAGAAATTAGATATTTTCCATAAATTGTTTATTATCGAAAATTAAATTCGAATGAGCAATGCCAGTGAAAGCACAATTAAAAAATTTAACATAATCAATAACTATTGAAATTATTATGAAAGCTTACACAAAATAATTTTTATAAACTTTGTTCCATAGCTTGGTCATTTTTTGATCAATTTCAGATATGATGGCATCATTAATTTCAGTGTAAATAATTTTAAAAAATAAGGGATCGTATGATAAAGGATTCAATTTGAAATTATAAAGTTGCGCTGTCCCTTGGACATCCTGTAGGTTTTCTTTAAAAAAAATTTTCCCTTGTTTAAACTTATTTTTCATTTTATCCTAATGTTACCGGTTATAGAGATATTCAGCCAGGCTTATTGAAAAAATCACCTGTATAGACCTCAGAGAGATTATTATATAATAAGCAACATACATTATATTCATCGTTTATTTATTAATTAGCTAAATTTGAGCATAAATTGCCATCTGAAGAGTTTGTTTAAAAAAGAAAAAATGTTTGAATAAAAATATATTTTTTGTTTGAAAAACCATTATACTTTACTTCTATTTTTATGATTTAAAAATTGTGACTAGGATTCAGGGGGCCCAATTGACCAGTTGTGGCCACTATCACGAGCTTGAATTCACTTTTTTTTATCTAAACTAAGCCATTAAAATTCTAGCTCGCTGTATCTTTTCGTTTTTGAGCTGTCTAATATATATATATATATATATATATATATATATATATATATATATATATATATATATATATATATATATATATATATATATATATATATCGTATAAGGTTCTAAACGGAATCCAGATGTCCAGATGACTGTATTGAGCTCAAATCTTGTGACCACAAATTCACGGCCATACAGAAACTGAATAATTACATATTTAAGAAAATTTGAAAATGAGAAACAAATTTTGGCTCTTCATTCAATTCTTTCAAAGATCCAATGTTTATAAATATGCTGGATCGTAACATAAAGAAATTCCTATTTTTATCTAAACGGTTATTAAGGTTTTTTACAGGTAGGTAACTGAAAAGTCAATATACAAATAAACTTCTCAGAATCAAGCTTTGATTTATTAAAATATTAACAATGCTGATGTATTTATAAAAATTCATTTGGTCTGTTTTTTACTTGAATGGCCGGTTATTTACAGAATAGGGTTTTTTATAATTAAAATGAACTTGATAATATATGTAGCTACATCCTTTAACCTCAATTCAAACAAAATAAAATCGTCGCGTCGTTTAATTTAAAAGGTTTAGAAAGAAGAAAGAGGAGATTCATCATTGAAAAGAATTATTTACATGTCTACATCTCTGTAATTTTTTTCTATTGTACCTCGAACATTTATCTTTTCAAATTATTCAACTCTTTATCTCTTTCAATGTTTTAAAAATACTTTTTAATATGAAGAAAAATGAAATGGGATCAAAGTAAATTCATATTTTCCTAATAACTACAAATTTAAGTTTGAAAAAATGTGTTTCCATTTGGAATAAATAGTTTTCACACTATGAACAAAAATAAATCTGCCCTAAAAATTTATCTACATATAAAAATAATCCTCTTAATGTTATTTTTGAATACATCGAAAATAAAAAAAATTTTTATCTATGTAATAATAACAAATTGTACTTTTTAAAATTCTAGAATTTTATCATTCTAAAATAGCATAATATTACATCAATAAAATTTAATCAATGTCGAACATGAAATACATTACAAAAATGCATTTTATTTCCAATAAATGCATAGAAACGTCGAGAAAATTCTATTTATTATCCTTACTTTGTTTACAACACGTTAAATACATATACAGTGAACTCTTTTTATTAACTTTATATGTCTGGTATATTCTAGTGAATACGAAATAAATTCTGTATATTCTATTCAAATGAGTAAAACATAATCTATTGATTATGTGTTAAACAAAGAAGCTACAATAACATTGTAAATATAATGGAACATTGTAGTATGTTCTCTGTTCAATTGTGTATTTTTAGTTCACAAACACATTGAAGCGCATTGATTAAGGTACAGCGCATCAACATATATTTGTATAAATGCTATGTTATAGAAGTACACAGAATACAGTAGAACGCTCTAGACTGTTCTAGAAGAAGTGAGAGAATAGTATATAAGCGAGTGTGTGACGCGATGAACAACAGAATAATACAAATACACGAAGCAATCAGATATAACAAGCAATTGTTATAACTAAACGACTATATACAAAGCGACTTATATTGTTATACGAAGTGAAATATTTTCATTGTTGTAAAGCGAATTATTGTTGAAAAGAAGCAAAATAAAAATGGCACCTGCAATTGGTATTGATTTGGGAACAACATACTCCTGCGTTGGTGTATGGCAACAAGGGAAAGTAGAAATAATTGCAAATGACCAAGGAAATCGAACAACACCATCATATGTGGCATTCAGTGACACAGAACGATTAATCGGCGATGCGGCGAAAAATCAAGTAGCCATGAATCCACAGAACACCGTATTTGATGCAAAACGTTTAATTGGTCGAAAATTTGATGATCCAAAAATTCAAGCAGATATGAAACATTGGCCATTCAAAGTGGTAAACGATTGTGGCAAACCAAAAATACAAGTTGAATTCAAAGGAGAAGTGAAACGTTTTGCACCAGAAGAAATCAGTTCAATGGTCCTAACAAAAATGAAACAAACAGCTGAAGCATACTTAGGACAAGATGTTCGAGATGCTGTAATCACAGTGCCAGCATACTTTAATGATTCACAACGACAAGCGACTAAAGATGCGGGAGCGATTGCTGGATTGAATGTGCTCCGAATTATCAACGAACCAACAGCGGCTGCGTTAGCATATGGTTTGGACAAGAACTTGAAAGGCGAACGAAATGTTTTAATATTCGATTTGGGTGGTGGAACCTTCGATGTATCCATCTTAACAATCGATGAAGGTTCCTTGTTTGAAGTAAGATCCACAGCTGGTGATACACACTTGGGTGGTGAAGACTTCGACAATCGGCTAGTTACTCATTTCGCCGATGAATTCAAACGAAAATATAGAAAAGATTTACGCAGCAACCCTCGAGCACTTCGACGTTTACGAACAGCAGCTGAACGAGCCAAACGTACATTGTCATCGAGTACAGAAGCAACCATTGAAATTGATGCTTTGTTTGAAGGTATCGATTTCTACACGAAAATATCAAGAGCTCGTTTTGAAGAATTGTGCTCAGATTTATTCCGTGGCACATTACAACCAGTGGAGAAGGCTTTGGCTGACGCCAAATTGGACAAAGGATCAATTCATGACGTCGTCTTGGTTGGTGGATCAACTCGAATTCCAAAAATACAATCATTACTTCAAAATTACTTCTGCGGTAAATCATTGAACTTATCAATCAATCCGGATGAGGCAGTAGCTTACGGTGCTGCAGTCCAAGCAGCAATTCTAACAGGATCATCCGATTCGAAGATTCAAGATGTACTGTTAGTCGATGTAACACCTTTATCATTGGGTATAGAAACTGCTGGTGGTGTGATGACGAAGATCATCGAACGTAACGCCCGTATTCCATGCAAACAAACTCAAACATTCACCACATACTCAGACAATCAACCAGCTGTCACTATTCAAGTGTTTGAAGGTGAACGGGCGATGACCAAAGACAACAACTTATTGGGTACATTTGATTTAACTGGAATCCCACCAGCTCCTCGTGGTGTACCAAAAGTTGAAGTGACATTTGATTTGGATGCTAATGGTATACTGAATGTATCGGCCAAAGACAGTAGCAGTGGCAATTCAAAGAACATCACCATCAAAAATGACAAAGGTCGATTGTCACAGAAAGATATTGATAGAATGTTGGCCGAAGCTGAGAAATACAAAGAAGAGGACGAACGTCAACGTGAAATAATTTCAGCAAGAAATCAATTAGAAGGTTACATCTTCAATTTGAAACAAGCTGTAGAAGATTCTGGAGATAAATTGGATTCAAGCGATAAAGAGAAAGTCAAATCAGAATGCGAAAGTGCTCTACAGTGGTTGGACAACAATCGTTTGGCTGATAAATCAGAAATTGAATATCGTATGAAAGAACTAACGAAAACTTGCAGTCCAATCATGAGTAAATTACATGGAGGAGCCGGAGCTGGAGCCGGTGGTCCACAAATGCCACCTGGTGCTGGCGGTTTCCCTGGTGGAGCCAGTTGTGGTCAACAGTATGGTGGATTTGGTGGCCAACAACAATCAGGAGGTCCAACAATTGAAGAAGTTGATTAGATTTTTTTTAAATTTTAGTTTTAAATTTGTTTTTTACCTTTTTATTATTTTAAATTTATGTTTTATATAACTTTAAAGACTGATTTATAATATTTTGTTGTTCCTAGTCTTATGTAAAATCTAGCTCAATGTTTATTTATTTTTTATAATAAATAATTTATTTTTATAAAAAAAAAAAAATATTTAGTTTTTTTTCTATCATCCTCAATTCTTTTTCAGCCTCTAAATACAGGACTTTCCTAAACTTTTAAGATGCATAAAGGTTGTTATTTCATAAATTTAGTAGAGAATATTACCGAAATCGTTAAACATACATGTTCAAACATTTACTTTATACAAAAAGATAGTGCAGATTCACAAAATGGTAAACCAGTAGTAATATTGTATGCGAATAATTCATTAGAAATTGTAAGGTAAAACACTACTTATTCAAAAAAGAAAACATTAAAATATAAAATCTCAATTATTGTCGTTTATTACTAAGCTTTTCCATACAAAATTTATGATTTTTCCACGATTCAAAAGCCAAAAATAGATTTTGTGACTTGTACTCCTGCATCCCGTATTGAAGATAATAAAAGCTAGGCTTAGTATGCCATATACGTAATATTAATTGCATAGTATACGATAAGATTATTATTACTTATAATGAATTTATCTTGCAGAAAAAAAACCGGTTATTGAAACAAGAACACTCAATTGTTTTCGTCTTTAAACCGATTCCACCAAAATTTTATAATTCACACACAAACAAAAAAACACTTAAATATTGTAATTTGTTCTCAGCATCTAATTTTTAAGACGTAATATAAGCAACCTAGGCATTGTACAAGCATTATATGTAATGTTAACTGCATAGCATACGTTAAAATGACATTACAAATATTGAATTAAAATTGTAAAAAAGAAAAAGAGAATCATTACTTCACACATTTCAAATGGCCCACTTTTATTTTTATGAATAATAATTTTAAAAATGATAAGAAACAGTATTTTGAAAAGTGTAAAAAAATTATATACAACTTATTATTTAAATTTATATATCCAAAACAAAATTTATTTCAAATTTGCATAATAATAATTCAAAATTGTTTTTTGCATATTAAAAAATTTCTTACAAGAAACAAAATTACTCGAAAAAATAAAGAGTCATTTAGAATTTGCTACTAAGTCAAGGTGTATTGTACTTAAAAATTTTACTCTTATGTCTGAAGGTCATTGAAGATTTTTAGCTGAATCCATGACATCATTTTCAGCCAATAGTGTACTAAAAAATTTCAAAACCCTTCAAACCCCTCCGCAAAAAAATATATGAAAATATTTCATATTTGAAATTAAAACCTGGTTCAAACGAATGTATAAATTACATGAAACTTGCAAATCAACATAGTAAATTCTGTACGTTTGTATACATGTGAACCATCTACTCACGCTTTCACTCACTGTGCAACAGATTATTATAATAACTGCCGCACACTGGAATATTGGTTGCTTGCTGGAGTTTTCATTACTGCCTTACAGACTCGGTTAACTTCAGTTTATGTCTGAAGACGTGGCGTGCCGCACTAAAGATTTACCACATACTTGGGATTACTACCTATCTTTTTAAAAAAATTGTGATATTTTTTTTAAAGTGTAATTTATTAAACAAAATAGTTTTTAATAAAAATGGCCAATAATCGTGCTGCAAAATCTGGATTCGCTGCTGAAGCACAACGAAAAGTTAGTATTATTGTTTTTTCAAATATTTTACCGGTTACATTTAAATTAATTTGTAATAATAATAACCGGCTTTTAGTTACCGCAGTTTTAAATTATAGTGATTATATTTCTGAACCTAAGTTAATAGAATTATTATCAATTATCCAAACGCACAGGTGTATGTAAATTTCAAAGATTTTTTTTTAATGAGTATTGTTTTTATGGTTCATGAGTACTTAACTCTTTTGTTTCTTACACCTGCGTATAACAAAATTTAATTTTGGAAATCAAAAGACGTTTTTTATTTTATTTGTAGTACAAAATAATTAATAAGCGATTGTAAAATTTTGGTCAAAGCTGAAATTTGTATTTGTTAGCTTTTAGAGGAGAATAGGTAAGAGGATAAGCACCATTGTAATTGAAATCGCTGAGTATCTTATTTTAAACCTTGATGAAAACTTTAATTATCCTTCATAACTGTCAATTTTTAAGGGAAATGAGTGTTAAGGAATTAGAAAAATTCGTTATCGTTTTTTAAAAGGAATTTATTAACAAAAGCATTTTTTATTTTTATATAAAAAAAAAATGTTTTTAAATATTTTTATTTACTTTGAAATATTGATTTAAGGAAAAACGTGTTTAGATCAAGTTTTTAAGGCGTAGAATTCCTCAATATATTGTTAACGTATTTTTTTTAAATATGGGGTATTTTTTTTTTTGAAAGTTTCTTTAAAACTTTTTATCTTTTTTTCTCAAATTTGAATAAACGATGAATGTTGTGATCTCATAAAATAGTGCAAAAACTTTTTATTCTGTATAAATATAAAACCCGTTTAAAAATTAATAATACAATGAAACTTGTTAGGTTATTTGCCAAAAATACAAATCTTGATTTTATTGTTAGTTTTTGAGTAAAAATCGATTTTTGCATCTTTATTGTGGGTAAAAAGCTGAAAATTGATATACAAAATAAAACTTTTTTGAATTTAAAAAATACCACGTATGAGTTAAAACGTTATAGACAGGCGTTACCCGTGTGTTTTATTTATTCTTACAAGGATAAAGTAATAGTTTATAGAGAGATTTAACTGTAAATTAATTTAAAAAAAATTATATTTTACTTTTATCACAATAAATATATTTTTTTGTAATTATAGATAAGATTCGATTATGTTGATAATGTATAAACACGGTGTTATTTACAATAAAATATTATGTATTTTTTTTGCACTGAAGCGTATAAATAAATTCATTTAGAAATAATTATATTGGATTTTGCAATAATCATCAACACGTTTTTGTACGTGACACATTGCAAATTTTTAAATATTCTAAATAAAAAATAACAACCACATACTTAAGGGTTCAGTATTTGCATTTGAATTATTTCAGTATTTGATTATCATTTCTGAATTTTTTTTTAAATATGTTATAATTTGACTTTTACTTAGAAAGCTTTTTGGAATCAAATATATTAACGTTTCATCAATGTTAATTAAATTTTGTTCTAATAAATATGTAATAACTGATTTTATTTTTATTTTTTTTAATTGTGAAATATAATTTTTTATTACAATTTATTAAAAATTTAGCATATCTGTTTTTGACCTATAGTAATACAAAATTCAAATTAATAAACGTAACTTAATTCTTAAGATAATAATGTATGTGTGTTTTTCTCAACCAATTAGATAAATAAATAATATAGACAACTTTTCTAATATACATTCAATAATCGTTTTGACATATTAAATTACTAGTCAAATGAGTCATTACATTATTTAATCTTTTGATTGATAATTAATAAATATTATTGATTTAAATTTATTAATTTTCCGTAACTTTTGAAAAAAATAAAAAGATTAATAAAAAAAAAAAAAATACGAGATCAAATAAAATTATATTGGAATAAAACATTCAATTAGTTATAATAATGCTCACAGTAAAACCTCTCAATAAAATTTTATCAATTACATTTAAAGCTTTAATTAGGTTGATAGTTTTTTTTCTATCATTTATTTGAGAAACTTTTCTTGACTAATATGTGGGCCATAATTTTTTAAGTTCATTCAACTTTGACTGCAAAAGAATAGTAGACAAATTTCGAACACTGAAAGTCGTAAGATTGTACTACGTTGGAATGATCAATAACAAGTTGAAACTTTACGAGTATCTTCGTTGTGGTTAATGCAACAACTTTTTCTTCTACGAAAATTATGATAAGTTGATGTTTTTCTATTTCGAAATCCATAAAATTTTCGATAGAGTCCACAAGCTATATTGACGAATATATTTTTTTATATTGGAAGATCATGCAATAACGAATGCAAAAACGATTTTGCTGGATACGATACCAAAACCACCTTTGAATTTTCTATGTGGTTATTGATAAAATTTGTAAAATTGATAAAAGCTTCCAAATTTACGACAGTCATTAAAAATTTTGCCAATTTTGTACACGGAATAATCTGAAAAAAATTTAAATCATTGTTTCAATAAGTCAGAGAATTTAGTTCTCAAGATACATTAGACACCTTAATTAAACAATATACAGGGGTTTAACTGTACCATTAAATGTTATTATATAAAATAAATAGTATAATTCTGGTATGTAAATAATTTTCAAGAACCCCAAGCAGAATTAGGTCACTAACAGATCAATAAACACAATTTACGCAACATTTGGGGTAGGTTTGATCACATGACGACTAGTGGTGGTAACACGACGTAAAATAGGTCAACAACATTATCCTGAAAGCTTTACCTATTTCACATAACATAACCTTGCTTATAGCCTCCAAAATATATAACACAAACGCATATAAATTTTTTAAGGTTATGTCTTGAATTTCATTTAGTACACATATATTTGTGTCAAATGTGTTTATCCAGTCAGATGTTGTGAATAAACAGTAAATAGATAATTTCAATTTAGACCAGGGTCGATAATTTTGAAACCATAAAAAATTATAGTAGGATGAAACACAGTTTATCTCGTTTTCCAGCAAAACTACAAGTCCTATGGAAAAGAGTTAAATGGCAAAAGTTGTAGGTAATAAAAAGATACAACTTTTGTATTTACACATTTTTCATATAATCTTAAAATTTATGTGAAAAATTGAAATAACCAAGTTTTTGGTTTTTTGGAAATTTCGTGAAAACTTTTTATGTTCCACTTTTTTGAATTAAAATTTTTGTTTTTTTTTACCTTATTTTGAACAAATATCTAAAAATTAACCTAATTTTCTCTTAAGTGTAAATACAAAAGTTGTAGATTTTTTTATTACCTACAACTTTGCTATTTAATAATAGAACTTGTAGTTTTGCTGGAAATCGAGGTAAACCGTGTTTGACTCTTAAAAACTCACCCTCTTTCACTTCCTCAGATCGCCCGTAAATTAATACTCTTCTGTTTTTGTTATATTCACTTCCGTTTCCAATGGGTTTTCATCCTAATCTAATGTTTTTTCACTTTTTACCATTTTTAATGGATTCTACCCTGGCCTAATTCCCCAGATGTAAATATTGATTTTCAGTTCATATTAGTATTTTATATTGTTGGTACACAGCATGTACACCCATAGTATGTAGAGTCTGACTCTATATATGACGAGAGAGATGACCCAGTTTACCAGAAGAGTTATTCGTTGTTGAGGTACACACTTTTGTATTATTTATGTGTTGTGTGATTAAGGTGATTCGAAATCATTTATAAAAAATTAGACTTCGAAACGGATAAAAATTTTTTGTTGATTGAATCAGTTTGGAGATAAAATTCCGATTAAAATAAATGCATATCCAATAAGTTAGATTGATATGATTACAAATTATCTATAAATTTTCTTGGCACGAAATCCAATACTTTTCCCGAAAAAAATTTATAAAATAAGAATTAATATAATTCTTAGAAAACGTTTATGATTCTCTGAGAAAAATTATATGAAAGTCTTTCCTTTTTATTAATATCATGTTAGATTATGATATTAATTATTTTTTTAAGTTATTCGTGCGCGAGAATTCTTAAAAATTTTATATTATTTATTGAATTTGTATTCGTTTTGTATTACCAAATTTGACATTCAGATGTCTCTATCTTTTATTACATTAGTTTTTTAACCATTTTTTGACAAAATATTCAATAGATAAAATTCTTAAATCAAAAAGAATTCGATTTGAGTGTCTTCATTCATTTTTCTTGACTTTACTTTATAATTTCAATTTTAAAAATAAATTATATTTATAAAAATATATCATTGGAAAATAATTTTGTTTGAATATAAAAAGATATATTTTTATAGAAAGTTTCGCTCTATAAAATCCTCTAGCTCCGTCTGTCCGTCATTAAGATAACTCAAAACTAAAAGAGCTAGCGAGTTGAAATTTTGGTGACGTATTTAAGATGTAAAGACTGAGTTAAAGTTCTTGAATGAGCAAAATTCGTACATTGGATCCAATAGGTCCCCAGAATTCTACTTTTGAACCATATAGAAGAAAATTTTAATGATAAAAAATAAGTTTTTTTTTTAAACAAACAACTTTTGTTTGAATCATTTTATTGCAAAATGCTTAGGTTCGTCACAATTTTAGCTCAAACTAAGCTATTTAGTACATAAATAAAATACAATACATATTATTATAACATGTATATTTATAGCTGTATAGACTGGATATTTAGATTATTTAATGAAGGCTAATGATTAAAAACTGTTCAAAAATTGACTTATATGCCGATTATTTAAACAAGTATCTCTGTTCTTATATTCACTTGTGTGTATGTTTTTTTTTTTATATCGTATATAAATTATTTTGTAAAATATTTTAATGATTTCATTGAATTGATTTGTTCATAATTGATCGAATAACCTTAAATCGGTTATTTTAAAATCAAGCACCATATTTGTATGATTGGTGTGTGGTAGTCCATGGTATGTATGCATATCTGAGTATCTGTATGCTGCTGGTCGACCTCACTCATACTATTGAGATTGGACTTCACTTCAGGGTGTTGTTATATTTGTGAGAGCTCTTTATTTCTACCCATAAATGGATATAAATTTATATAATAAAACTGATATTTTAAACAATAAATCTTTTTATTTTTTATAAAAAACATGAAATACCATCTGCAAGAAATATATTTAAACATCTGTATATGTGAAATATTAGTTTGTGAATATTATATGGTTAATTACACCAGGAGTACCTGGTTATATTATGCTTTAAAAGGGTGACATTTGAATAAAAGGGAATTTGATAGTATTTATATATTATTTGTGGAAGGCTTCGTTATGCCAGGGATAGCTGGTGATTTTATGCTCTAAATAGTATAAGAGGGTGAGTGCAATTTTGGATATAGGGAATTTGATTCGAATTTTTATGTACAAGTGAAATTTACAAAATTTAAAAACCCCCGACAACGTAATTCACCATTTTGTGGTGTTGGCAATCTTGGATTTGAAATTTGTCCTAACATATAGCATTCTACTAGTGTCTGTCCATTTCATTTCATACCCATATTGACGGCGTTGTGAAAAAAATATATAATGTGCCATTTTCTGGCGGTGGCCATCTTGGACCGGTTTTCATCAAACAAAGCTAAGAATACTGACTAATTCAACGTTCAAACAAAATCAAAATAGGTTCATCTGTTCGAGAGCTACAATGCCATAGACACACAGAAACCCAAAATGATTTTGGCTGATTTTTATGGATGATGACTTCAAGAGTAGTTAGTGCTCTCATCTTCATTATTCAAAAAGGAATTTGATATGACATAATCTTTTGAATTATGTACGAAGTTGTTTGAAGTTTGTAGCTTTTACGATTTTTCGAAGCAACAAGAAAACGAAAACTTAGTGTTCGTATTTTGAAATGTAAAAAGATCAATGGTTGAGATAATTCTGATTTTCGAAATTTTTTATTGGAATTGAAATTTGAATATTGAAATGAAAACGTCACACGTTCCAATATACGATTTTCCTGTTATTTGGATCTAAATAACCTTATAGATCCATTTTCATCAAAATGGAATGTTTTTTCCAATTAAGATTATCTTTAAAAGTACTTCGAAAATTCGAATAAACTTTTTTCCCAACTTTGTTAAAAATTTTTATTTGAACGAATGATACTAAAGATATTAACGTAATTTGTGTGTTGTCAAAATATTCAACCCTATAAAGTTTAGAGGATTGATTCAACCCTACTGTCTAAATGTGGCATTTTTCTATTTAAGAAGATAGGGTAATTTGGAAGTTCGGACTAAATGCATACTTCATATTTATTTGTAAGATTAATTCAATAATGAAACCTAATTTTCTAAATATAAAGATTTGTAATTTCAAATGAATTAAATACCTAATTTCATAATTTTTAATAATAATGTTATTATAAATTATAATTATTTAAAATTACATGGGTAATATTCTAACCATCTATTTTAACATACATTTAATTTTTATAAACTAAGTACTAATGCCTGTGTGTCTGTTGTTTGTTAGTTAGTTTGAAACATTTAAATTAATTGTATTAAAAGAAAAAAGAATAATGTTCAAAACAAAATTATTATTATTTTATTTTTATTGTTTAAAAAAAAACATAAATAATTTGTTATGTAAAATAATTATAATAATTTTAAAGTAGTACCGAAACGGTATCTACTATAAGATTAACGCATAAAAATTACTACTATTCACAAGAATGAAGATTTAAATTCATATAGTTAGAAGTGTCTTCTAAACGTGGATATTTTTTTTTCAAACTTAATGGCACTAATTTTTGTGAAAATTGATAAGATTTAACACGGTGGTGTCAGTTTTTCTGGTCAGTTTTGAAGCGAACGTTTTATTAGATAACAAAAACAATCTTCTTACGATTGTCCTAAAAAAGTGAAAATCATTAATTGTAGGTTATTACAGTTATATATATATATATATCTATAAAAAATTATAGACAATCCAATTTTTGTGCATTCAAAAAAGTGTAGTATTTACACTGACCCTGAGGGCTATAACTGTTCAATGTCGGTATTTAATGTGATTACCAGTAGTGATCGATATATGGCTTTAGCTGTTGAATGTCGTCCAATAAAGGGCACCTGCAATCTTTGATAAGACGAATATCTTCAAATTCATTACTGCATTTGTTTGATCAAAGATTACAGGTACCCATTCTTTACCCAAAATCAACAGCTATAGCCATCTATTGGTTATTGTTGGTAATCACATTAAATACCGACATTGAACAACTATAGGTCAGGGTAAGTACTAAAGTTTTTTCAGCATAAAAAAATTGGACTTCTGAGATTCTATAGACCCTAAGAAACATATAGTCAAATTAAAAAAAAAACGCATCGACCTGAATCTATCTCCCTGCATATTTATCTAAATTTACAAAATACATGATTTTCACGGTGTATCTTATGTTTTATTTAGATTAAAATGATAGTTTTACAAAATTAATTCTAATAAAGACGGAGAGGTTATCGAATAGTTTTTCTAAAAAAATCATTTCTAAATAAATCCAATTTTAATTTTTACCTTAGAATTTTCTTTTTCGAGAAGCCCTCCGTTTTCATGCCAATATTGTGCATACGTAATTTCATAACATTTAGATAAAAATTGTTTGTGCTATTTGTATGACAAGAATTGAAAGATTTTACATAAAGGTGTGTGCTTCTAACAGCTGTTGATAATCGCCCTTAATAGTTTTAGTCACGAATATGAGAAATCACCGATACTATTCGTCCCATCAGTAATATTTACGTATTATGTTCGTTGTTACAATATTGAAATTGCAATGCTGCATATTGTTAAAAATTTGCATGCAATGTTTAACCCCAGGTATCGTGATTGTACTACTTTAAATAAACACACAAGAATGTGATTTGTATGCGCATTGAGTGCTAGGAGTTTATTGTTTTATAATCAATGTTTTTTTTTAATTTTTTATGCTGACTACAATTTATTAAAAGTGAAAACAAAAACAAAATTGTTATCAATAAAATGTTTAGCCTATTTCCATTTTTTATTTACATTTATTTAAATAATCAACTAATAAGTAGTATTTATTGTATGCTAAATGGTACCAAAAAAAGCAGGGCTTCATACTACCAGCTTCGATTATAATAGCTTGTCTAATTTGATTAGTTCGTAACGTTTTAAAACACACCTGCTTAATCGCGTTCTCGAAAAGAAAAATCTGACCATTGTATACCCTATTTTTAAAAAGAACTGTCTCTGTGACCGGCGCCGATAAAATTAATATTCGAATATAAAAGCCGGCGCCGGTTATTTCATTAAATACCGGCAATATTTGTAGTTAATTTTTCATTGGTGTGATAGCGCTAATTCAAGTATGTTCATAATATACATCTATCTCCTATGTTTATAAATGAAGGTCGATAATTTTTGAAACCAAAAAAATATATTAGGATGAAATCTATTCGAAACGGAAGAGAATATAACAAAAAATTAAAGCAAAATTAATTTACGGGCGATCTGAGGTCGGGAAGTAGAAGAGGGTGAGTTTTTAAGGGAAAACACGGTTTATCCCGATTTCCGACAAAACTACAAGTGCCTTAGAAAAGAGTTAAATGGCAAAGTTGTAGGTAATAAAAAGATCTACAACTTTTGTACTTACGCTTTTTTCACATAACCTCAAAATTTTTCGATTAAAAATTAGGGTGCTTTTTCGATATTTATTCAAACTAAGCTGAAAAAATAAATCTTGGTAAAACTGTTCCAGTTTGTGATACGCGGCTGTTGCTGATCAAAATCCTGGTAACTTGATACTCAAATAATTACAGCAATGTTTTTACATTGGAGACATAAATATAAAATGCTTAGTATTAAATTTTGAAGAATTATTGTTTTTAAAAGAATCAAATAAATCAAGTTTAAGATCTGTCAAAATTATGCTATTACAGATAACAATTAACTGTCGGTGACTAATAAAATTACATACGTCGATAATAATATTTGAACATTAATTTTGCCGGCGCCCGGTATTATTGAAAATATTCGTTACCGACGCCGGTAACGGAGATAGTTCCATTTTTAAAATAGGTTGCTCATAGCATCCTTTTATAGGCACGTGGCCCATCTGTTTTTACGATGATTAGTTTTTTATTACTTTTAACTTTTTTCTGTACATTTAATATCGTCATTCGTCAAAACATATTCAAAGCAGATGTTAAAACAAAAAAAACAAAACAAAATGATGACTACTAATTAATTGTTAAAATTACAAAATAATTTTGTTTTTTATCTATTGTACTTAAAATATTAAAAGGTGAAATTGAAGATGATTTCACCATGTTGACAATAATAAATTAGTAGGTCTGTGAACTGTTTACAAGGTATATACAATTTCGATTACGGATTCGGATATTGGAGTAATTGAAAGTTATTTCGGATTATACGTTAGTTTAGGATATTTTCGTTTTACGGATATTAGATTTTTAATAATAATCTTTAGTCCCGTTTGGTTCAATCTTCCTGTTTGAATTTATATTGAACAACTACAGAGTTTTTTTTTTTGTAAAAGAAATAAAATTGGTTATTTCAATTTTTCATATAAATTTTGAGGTTATGTGAAAAAAGTGTAAATACAAAATACATCTTTTTATTACCTACAACTTTTGCCATTGAAATTTTTCCCATAAGACTTGTAGTTTTACCGAAAATCGAGATAAACCGTGTTTTACCCTTATTTACTCATCCCTTTCCATTTCCCGACCATAGATCGCCAGTAAATTATTTTTCCTTTCATTTTTGTTACATTCTCTTTCGTTTCTAATGAGTTTCATCCTACTATAATTTTTTTTCACTAATTATCATTTTTAAAGGCTTTTTTCCTGGTCTAATTATTTCCAGTATAAAAATGATCAAACAAATCGTTTCAAACTTATGTAACTAAAAATTAAAATGTTAAATATTAAAAATATACCGTTTTTTTTTCAAATGAATTTTTTAGTTAAGAGTTGATTGACTGATTTGAATATTAAAGAGGGAACATAGAGAAATAATAATAAAAAAATAAAAAAACAATGCCATACGAGCAACGTTTGACGTTCTTTATTCATTGTTCATCGGTTATTATATTATACATATATATTACTTCTTTCCTTTATTATACAAAGAATCATTTTTCAATATTATTTAACTAACATTTTATTCTTAGATGGTAAACAAAGTAATTTTAGTACATTTGAATATTTTAAGTAATTTAATATACAGATTGTTCCTAAAGTACTGAGCAATGAATGACAGAGCGTGCAAAAGACGTAATATCCAAAAATATAAAATATATAATGGTTTTAATATATACGGGATAATCTGTACATTTTTTTACATACTCATCTGTAGTTTTCGAATATCGAATACAATATAAGTTGTAGTTTTGTCGCAGTTAGTTGTTGACTGACGCATAAATTTTTTGTATCGTCATTGACAATAACTGAAAAAAATGCGAGCGAACCTTATAGTACTCGCAGCTTATGTGTAACATTAATAATCAGTAACACCAACAGTTTAATCTAAGATATTATTTTAATTATCTTTTGTTATAAAGAAGAATAATTCTTTTGAATTAAAATGATATTTTATTTAATTAACACACTCTGATTATTATAATTACTTATAGGATATATTTATTTTTATTCAAGTTCGGGGACAGCCGAGTCAATAAACTTATGGCTACTAAAATATGACAAATATACATTGGATTTTCATAAATTGTTGAAAAACAGCGTCAATATCACAGTACTGCTGTTGTCAAATCCAAAAAGAATGGCATTTTAAATGGAAACTAAACGTATGTGGCTTGTTGTGCCATCCATGTCTTCACTCCAAATGATGAAAATCAGTATTTTAAACCATTATCCTATCCAATTTATGAACCATTAAGCCCAATAATATGATTTTAAAATTTTAAATAAATTTCCATGACAACATTTATTATAACGAGAACGACATATATAACTATAATCACAAAAAAGGACAGAAAGAATGTTTAGACAAAAACGAGTACGACATAGATTGTTAAGATTTTGAATTTACTCTGATAAGAAAAAACTATAGTCTCCCATAAAATGTTTGACTTCAAAAAAGTATATCTATTAGGGAAAATATTGGAATCGATCCGAAAATCAAAAGCGGAAATTACGTCATACTTTCACGTCAAATGTGCCATAATAGTTCAAACCAAAAATTAATTAATAAAAATTAACACAAAAATCAGTAATAAAATAATCCATAAAATTTTCATTGAATCCATATAGATGACTACTTATACAAAACTCCGTTATATTTTTTTTTTTTGAATTATTAAAATAAAATGTATATTTATTTATGTTGATTGATACAGTCCTGACTATTGATGGACGGGTCTTCCATGATTATTATAATATTATTATTATCAACAAGTAACAACAATTATTTTATGTATATATGTATAGTGTTAATAATATAATATATCGACAAAAAGGAAATACTAATTATTACCGACAAGTCCGTTAATAGAATCAAATATATTTAAATTATTATATTATATGTACATAATACATACTGGAAATACACACATCATATGCATAAGTTAATATGTATAAGCGGTTTTCTTCTCATACATGTTAAACATAAGCATTACCGATGCATATCTACTGTTACGCTAGCAATCTTTTTATACTCTCGTCGTATGTACAATACGTCGGAGTGAATTTAGTTTATAGACTAGGATAGAAGTCTTTAAAATTGGTAAAAAGTACAACCCATTGGAAACGAAAGAGAATATAACAAAAATGAAAGGAAATTGTTTATCCCGATTTCCGTCAAAACTACAACTTCTATGGAAAAAAGTTAAATGGCAATGGTTGTAGGGAATAAAAAGATCTACAACTTCTGCATTTACACTTTTTTCACATAACCTCAAAATGTATGTGAAAAATAGAAATAATTTCCCGTTTGGGTTTCACTTTTTACCATTTTTTACGGCTTTAAGATGATTCGACCTTTTAAATACGTTAGTACTTCTTGAGACACACTTCGGTGACGTGAAAGCTTGACACATTTGGCATCAAAAGGACAAAATTGGATCACATTACTTTTATATTATTTTAGATTATACTCATAATATGGATCCATCTATTGGGTACATACCCAATAAGTTTACTTACTGCCATCTGTTAGAATGTTTTGGTACTTACAGACAATTAAGTATGAAAATTGAATTTTAAAAAATATATTAAGACCGGATAACTAGTTTCGATGTTCATCTTCGACCAGATAGGTCGCACGTGAATTTAATGTATTGAAATAAACAGTCCAAAATTAAATATTAGATACGATATAATTTCCGTTGTAACATTCATAAAACATGTAAACATAATGGAAGTATTTGAACATGGTTTCGCTAGTATAACAGACATATAAACATAAATCGCGTGATTAAAACAAAACAAAAAACAATATTATATTTTTTTCCTGTACATTTTAATTTGATAAATCATATTAATACTACATATATTCATATAATTATATATATTATATCATATATAATATTATTATTATTGTCACTATATGTAAAAAATATGATGTAATTCTAGGTTATTATTAATTATTATGTTAAGTACTTTTTGCAGTTAATGATTGAATGAATATATGTAAAATCACACATGTTATGTGCAATTATCAATTATTATTAACTTCTTTGAATGCCAAGGTATTTTTTTTTTTTTTTTCTTCTATATTTAAAAAATTCTTTCTTTATTGTTTTGTGAATGAATTATCCGACTGTGTAGTTCATTCAATAGCGTTAAAATTAATTTTTAAATCTGTTTCAATCAGAACTAAACAGGGTGTGATCAATCTGCAAAGTATAGGAATTTGAGTAATGATTATTTGTTTGAAGAAATTTATTAAGCCTTGTTCACATTGATCAAGTAATTTTGTTAAGTAAAAAGAACTAAACACTTGTTCAAAAATTGTTTACACTTATGATTTGATAATTTAGTTATGGAATTTATTAAATGTTAAACAGATTCCTTCATTAGTTCATTGTTATTAGTTTGTGATAAAATGAGTGGTGGGGGTATTACTTGCTCATAAAAAATAGAATATAACTTAACTACTTGACTAAACAACTTTATAAAACACTTGACTAAAATAGTGCTGTTCACACACATCCAGTCACTAAACAATTAAAATAAAAAAATAAACAATTCTGTCTGATACAATTCCAAGCAAATTCTGTTGAAATTGTAGGTGTTTCTAATTTTAAATTCATTCGTATTCAAAATTTGAATATGTTTTAATCGAAATGAATTGAAAAAAAGTCCGATTAAAAATTTTGGAATCGATTTTTATCGAAATGAATTCGAAATATTTTTCGATCAATCTGATTATTCAAATTATACCCCAAACATAATTTTGACTAGAAATGAATCGAATTGAAATTGAAACACGTTTTCTATT
Source organism: Chrysopa pallens (assembly GCA_020423425.1). Lineage (NCBI taxonomy): Eukaryota > Metazoa > Arthropoda > Insecta > Neuroptera > Chrysopidae > Chrysopa > Chrysopa pallens. The sequence continues at coordinate 34,455,782 of CM035594.1, forward strand.
CATTCCAATTCATGCAATTAAAATTTTTGAATCTCTTTTTGAATCAAAATGACTTCGCAATAATTTCGCAATCCGATTTATTCCGATTAAAACAAATCTATAAAAAATTTGGAGTAGAAAATTTAAAATAAAAACAAAAATTCGAAATTCCAACCGAAAGGATTCATTGTCACGACAGAAATAGAAATTTAATTTGCGATTCTGTCTCAATAGGATTAAATCGTTTTACTTATTAAGTATGATAAAAACGCAATGTTCGTTGTTCGAAAAATTAAAAATTATTAGTTATTTTATTCAATATCAGTGAATTTCAATCATGAGTATCGCAAGAAAAAAACTTATCTAAATACCATAAAATAAATAAATGCTTACGTCGTGAATTGAGACTATTTTATGTATAATTTGATTGATTCATCACTTTTTCTGTGAACAATCTTGATCGAGAGGATAAAAAATTGTAGTCTATAGCGTCAGAGAATAAAAAAGGTGTGACGTATTTCGATGTATTTTAAATTTAAGACACTTATAAAAATGTCTAAAACCACTTAAGATAGATGGAGATATATGATTAATGTAATTCTTATTAAAAGTTAAGCTATAAATTATTGAATTTATCAATAAAAAAAAATTTCACAGTATAAGGCTCCGATCACACTTCACTCGCAAACGCACATTTCAACTTTACATTATATAAAACAGAACTAGTAGAGTCCAGGATAGAAGCCTGTAAAAATGGTAAAAAGTGAGAACAAAAAAATTATAGCAGAAAGAAACCGATTGGAAACGGAAGAGAATATCAGATCGACCGTAAATTATTTTTCCTTTCATTTTTGTTATATTCTCTTCCATTTCCAATGGGTTTTATCCTTCTATTTTTTGTATTTCCTTTTTTTTATTTTTCAAAAGTTATCGACCCTGGTCTATAGCGTTCATTTAATCGTTAGTTACATTTACATTAAACTCTATACAACGAAAGTTAATTTTAACATTAATACATTATAAAAATCGTGTATTTTATAATTTGATATAAGCATAACTTTAAACGATTTTGCATTGTCTGCCTATGTATATATGTATGTTTGTTTGTTTCGCTGTAACTTTCGACCACATTATTTGATTTTAGTGAAATTTTTGGTAGGCACGATTCATCACATTCAGGAAATTTACTATATAGTTTTTGGGGTAATCTCCACAACTATTGTTTACACATAGAAAGATGCGATTCTTTGAAACAATGTGAAATGGACTTTGACAAATTAATTTTTTTAACACGTCATTTCATTTTGAAAAATATCAATTTTTTTCTATGCAAATTACTCAGACAGTGGTTTTATCTTTTGATTCATCCCCCTCTCTTGTGTAGTCCAGATAGATATACAATTTTCGTTTATTTCTGAGTGTGATCCACAGCTCATAGAGACAGACGATTAGTTTATATCTACATAACCTAATTTTAAATCGCAGATTCAACAAACACATTATACTAGACCAGGAATGGAATTTTTTTAAAATTTATTTATTTAAATGATTAAAAATAATTAATATGCAGAATCATCACTTCCGTTTTACTGTAAATTCTTGTGGTATATTTTTGTATATGTATCTGTTTGTAAAATAAATTTCCTAAGAAACCACCATATAGCACGACGATATTATTTATGTATATATGTTTATTATACTCTAATTAAAAATGTTATTAAATAATTTAATACAATTTAATAAACATAAATTGTATATATTATTTATTTTAAAAATAAAATATTATGTCATAAAAAACTCAAGTATCTACTATCTTATCAATTATTACAAACGTTTGGAAAAAATTATTTTATTTATTATTTTTCCTGTGGTATATTTTTACTTCCATATTCAAGCTACATTAAAGTAATGTTTAAAATCTAAAACCCGACTATGAAAAAAGTTGCGATCTGAATGCTATAAAGCAAGAAAATATTTTTATTTATCATTATTATGTCAAAGAAACTACTCAATATTTAGAGTCTAATAAATACGTAACTTACAAACAGCATTTTATCCGAACGGATCCTTAGAGTACGACCACTGCTATTCTCTGAACATGGCTATGTCTACGTATGAAATTTAAATATATATGTAAGTTGGTCTACGATAAATATTGACAAGTTTTTGTTTGTATATAAGAATGGCAAATGAGCAAATTTTGTTGTTTTATTCTTATCATAGCGCGATATTTTCGTAATGGGGTTTTCTAAAATTACTTTTTTTATGTAACATATTTTAAGATTTCATTTTCCAAGAAAGTGTACAAAATCTAAAAATATAGTTTTTTTTTTTAAATATGAATTGTAAAAACAAATTTTCTGTCAGTTGGTATACTTTTTTATTGTATTATATTAATGTTTTTAAATTTTCATCTTTTTCATTTATAATAATGAATTGATTGACACCTCATTCATCAAAATCGGTTTAGTAGTTTTAATCCCTATTGGTGTAACTTACAAACACATATTTTAATTGATAAAATTATAACCATTCAAAAAAAAAAAAAATGGTTGTCTATAGTAGAATATTTTAAATAGAGGATCGCACCAGCTGAAGACAAAGATGATTTCTAGCACAAGGTGCCAATTATATTGTTAAGATGATGTTGATCCTTCCTATCCAAGCGACAAGAGTATAATCAATCAATCATCCCCCTTTTTTTATAATAATTGATCAAACTGCCATAGCCTGGATTCGAGCTCGCAACCGACAATCTATGTAGGCAAATGAGTGAAGTGAGCCTTGTTTATAGTAAGATGTTGCTTTAGAACATGAAAAAGCATTAAAATAATTGATTTTAGATTGTTGTTAATTTCACAACGCCATCGTTCATAACTATTGTTGTGTACCAAGATGTATATCTTTATTATTTCTGATCAATTTTCAAATGATGTTATAATTTTAAATAAATAACGGACGAATATTTTTAATAGATAACCTTATATATTTCTTGAATGGCATATTAGAAATTGATTCAAGAGGAATTTTGTTTATCCAAAAACTGTTTGTGAAAAACTGAATACGTAAAACTGCTATTGATGTTCAGTGTATGTATGGTTGTACAATATAATTAGAAGTAATTTCAATTTTCATGCGAAGCGAATTAAATTATTTGTTTGATGAACTTTATTTTATATATTTATCTCACTTATTGAGAGACTTACACAGTGTTATCAATACCATTTTATAACAAAATAAATATTATTTGAATTGTGTGCAATCGTACTGTAATTTATGAAGAAACAAATTTTTACTTCTTAAAAATTGCATAAATTTCATGATTACAAACACATTTTTTATTTTTTTTAAATTGATAAAACTAATCTTTGGTACTTTACAGTTATATAAAAATTAAAAAAAAAATGTTTCTATACAGTTTCAATAAATTTTAGACTCGTAAATTACTATAAATTTATCTGTTTTCAAAGCCTTTTCAAGGTAAATTATCAATATTTTATAAAAACTTTTATCTCAGCAAGTTAACTTGAATTCAACTTCAAACAGAAAAATATTTTCGATTTTTTTTAAAGCTGTTACTTTGGGATGCATTTAGAATGCATTAAAAATAGTTAGGAATATGATTTAATAGTTTTTTCACTTATTTAATTTATTTTCATACATTAATTAAATAAAATCTTATTTTATTGCATGAAATCTAGCCATAACTGTAAAATACTTATTATATAATTATAATGTTGGTATAATCGTTAACGATATATGTATATTGTGCTCATTTAATATATAGTGTTTCTGATAATATATACGTTTATGTTGTTATCTGTAAGGTGTGAAATTAAAAGCATAACATATTGGTTAAAATTTTTATATAAATTTTTTAAATTCTTAAATTGCATAAATTATGTCCGTCTTGATGGTAGAATAAAATAATATTCTACAAAATTTATTTAAATGAATTGAAACGATTTCAAAATGAGTCAAAACGAACAATTGCTAATGACTGTAGATCTCAGCTGACGACAGTGTTGCCGGACTTTCTTATGCACTAATAAATTTTTCCAATTTAAAACGACATTATCAGCCAGTTTTTAATTTTTTTCTCGAAAACCGTTTAGTGAATTTTATTGAAATTATATTCAATTAATTCTTTACAAGTTAGTTATTATAAACGTGTATTCAGTTTAATAAAAATAAATTTAATCTGTTCAGCAAACGAATCCCCATAAGATTACATATAAAGTTGCAATTTTTTTTTTAATTGCAGTAGTTTTTAATCTTCATTCACAATAATCGTACCTGGTTTCCCTATATATTTCCA